>QKQZ01038094.1:0-21080 GCA_003595255.1 Solenopsis fugax
GGGTCTAACATCAAGATGCAAGTTAGCATCGATAATTATTAAATTATTTCTAATTTAATAAATTACCTGTTCATGTTCAACTTATAGCTGCGTTATGACCAGAAAAGGAATTCGGCGCGTAGTCGGTTGAATTTGAAAAAAGGTATATAAAAATCACACAAGTAATATTTATAAAAAGCTCTAAGATCCAGCTTGATCGTACAAGGCGTTCTCATTTCAATTTGTATGTATTACATTAACGGTCGAATATCTCCAATTTTAATATTATTTTAATTTTCAATAACATTCGTATAATATTCTAAGAATATTGTGTACTTATATTATAGGGTATGAGCTCAAATTTTACTCTCAACAAATTTCGGAAGCCATATCGTTGTCGGGGAATATTTCACAAGTAAATTATATGATATTTCATTAATGATTAATGACAATTTTCATTCTAATCTTCTATCAATCCTATGTATCTTATTATCTTCCATCAATCTTAATAGCAGTATACGCAGCGACGCACGCGCGAATGAAATTTGTGCGTAACAGGCAACGGCGAATTTGTTTAGGATAATTTGCTCGAGAGACGGGTGTCCTGGCACCCTTGTCAGAAATCCGCGATATAAACAGCGGTACGAGATAGAAAGAGAGGAGCGGAGGCAGAGAGGAGAATTCAAATGTTCTCCCCGCCATGTCGGAAGGGATGTTGCGGCGGGTGCGAGATTTGCTGTTGGATGGGTAGATAGCGATCGTACAGCTCGATTTAACGGCGTGAATTTTGTTTTTAAGTGTCGCGGAGACCTACTGTGTCCCTCCGTTCCCCCCCGATACGCAGACAATGGTAATAACAGTAAAACATGGCGATACGATAGCGTCTGGACCATCAGATAACTTCAATTACTCCTTCCATTTATAAATCTGCAATAGCGAATTTGCTATGCTATATGATTCTAATATTATAATGCTTTGAGAAAAGAGTGATTTCTGCGCTGTGCGATTTTTGTTTCCATAAGATATAACTTGATTTTCGCAAATTATCATTTTTAATATTAATGTATTTTGGTTTGATTGTGGCATGGATGTATTCATAATTTTTTTCGGAACAGAGAAAGTTCATCAATTCTGTTACTATACAAACAGCAACTTTTTGCAGTAATTAATAAAATCTTTTTAATCATTTAATAAATTATTTTTTGGATATTTTAGAGTTTAGAATGTCTCTTCGTTCTTACTTTTGAACGAGAAGATTATTGAATTTTGTAAATCCTAACTTTTATTTATTTTCTTAATGAAAATATAGGCAAAAGATAGATATTAAAAACGAAATGTGTAGTTCTTTAAACATTGCAATTGTTAGAGGAGAAGGTATTATGAATATAGATTTTATGAGCACCTGTATTTACGTTATTAAATGACGAATTGCTAGTAATTACTTATGGAACCATTTGTTTAGCAGTTGTTATGTAGTGGAGTTAATATGTTAATACACAATATCTGTCAATTGTCATAAGATATTTTTATTTTTGAACGTTTTGAAATTTTTTTTTAAATTATTAAGTAGCGAAGCATTTTGATAATGTGGGCATAAAAGCGTGCTGGTAATACGGGCACTATCAAAATTTTCATATCGAAGTAATTCTTCAATAAATCGATTGTCACTCTACAGGGCTGCGTTCAGAGACATTAGAGATATCATTTTATCCTTGTTGTTTTTGAACACAAGAAAATTCTAAACTAGAAAAATTTTAAACCATGGAAAAATAAAAATATACAAAATATATAATTTCGTAACAAAATACTGTATTTCTTTTAAACAAAATCAATTTTTAAATTTATTTTTGTGGTGGTGACCCATATTACCACACCTGTTCCTCTTTGACTCAATGTCGTTATATTTTTATAAATAATAGTCAATATAATAAATATGTCATAACTTTAAGTCTAGAATCTGTTAAAGAACAGTTTGAGGAATATGATCGTTAAGTTTTCAATTTAAAGTATTAATTATGAACCAAGTTATTATATAGAATGTAAGTGGGTGGTATTATGGGTGCTCATAATACTATCTTCTTCTCTATTATTACATACAAAATATTCGTAATCATTTTTTTATTAAAGAAAAAAGTTTTTAAAAAATTAAAGCCTTCTATATCAAATTGCTAAATGTTATTAAAAATGTGACATTAAATAAAAAAAAAAATTATAAATAAGGCAAAAATAATTCAATAAAAATTTTAAAAATCCAAAAATTTTTAAAATTAAATTGGGAGGGGAAGTGGGAGAAAGTTAAATTCGCCAAACTTCTCTTTTCGCGAATAGATCGCGATATCTTTTGTTTAAGAAGCGAATGCATAATCTTATTTAAAGGGGAAAAATTAAAATAATCAGTTGGTGTCGCTAATTCAATAAACACAGTTACTCATTACGTTTGGGCTTATCACAGCTCTTTAAAATCTCTCACCCTTTGTAACCGAAGCGATTATGGATGAGAAAAAGTTGCTAATTGAAATAACCGAATACAGTGGCGAGGAGCGAGCTCTTAATTAGCCGGAGGCGAAGCGCGCATTATGCTTCTCGTATGAACCGTTTATTCTTGTGTTCATAGCGAGCCGGAAGTGTACAGTTGCAAGCATGATTAATCGCTTACTTTCACCGGTCTCACCGCTGACGGACGCGGTCAGAGTCATCGTTGCACTTGCCTTCACAGTAATAAACGACGAAGTACTAAGATTTCCTTCTTTTTAAAGGGGGACAGTTGTTAGGAAATTTTTTTCATGTTAAATATAATGCGATGTAATTAAATTTAATCGCATTTTGTATAATAGAGCTAAAAGAGTCAGCATCGCGCTTCACTTTTCAATTGTTGCAACACAATCGTGTCAGTCGCACATCCACGACGGGAAATTCTCTTGGATCAAAGGTATAGGCTCTCCCCAACACCATATTCTACGGCAGTGTCCTGTTAAACCATTTCATTGACCAAATTTAACGCTAATGCTGTCCAAATACGACAGCCGCTTTTGTTGGGGGGCCATGAAAGGATCCGGTGCCCCGAACGAGAAGGGGGGAAGGGAATACAGCTGCTCCGGGGCTGGTAAGGGCCGACAAACAGGCTTAAGTCAGTGTCCTTCCTCGGTCTATCAGTCATCGTGAGCGTACGGAGAAAGCATCCGAGCGTTATATAGGTCCATTCACAGGGTATCTGGTGGCCGGTGGCGACACGCACACCGCTGGAAGTCACGCTTTTACACCTAACTCTCCGATGCAGCGCGGAGCACGTTGCCGTCGTCGCGCGGCGCGGCATTGCGCGAAGCCAGCGAAAACGGGTTGCACGGCACACGGAACTCACGGAAGCCGAGAGAGCGTAGCGTAGCGTAGACTTCAGCCCATATTCATGGCGAAATTGAAGAACCGTCTCCCACGACGGGATAACTTTTCCGTTCGGCGCGAAAGCGAACGGTGACCGTTAAAGCTGTTTCTCAGGCTGTTAACGTCAATTTTGACGTTCTCCATTTATGTATTATGTATTATCCTGTAGAATGGATGCTGACACCGATGTGCCTGCTGTCAGCCATCAATTTTGTATTATGAGCTTTGACTTCTTTTCGGAGTGTTTTTTTTTAAAAGGAAATTATATAATTAAAAAAAAAGAAAAAAATTAAAGTATAAAGTAAAGTTGCCTATTATAAGATACCTTTTTTTAAAGACTTATAATTTACTTAATTTATATCATTAACTCCTATTTTTACATCCAAATTATAGTAAATATATTTAAGTTTCATCGCTAAAAATTAGCAATCGATAATAGTTATACTTTGTTGTATATGAAATTTTTTATCAAAATTGCCGATTTTGCTAAGTCGAAAAAAGAGTTCCTAATATGAGATACAAAGGTTTTTTTTATATGAGATGGATCTTATCGACTTGGACCTTACTAGATTCAAATTAGGTTCCAGACTCAAAATCTAGTTGACCAATCAAATAGCTCTTTCGATACTCAAAAACTTTTGTACGTAACATTTTTCTCCAAAATCTATTTTCTTCGAGATATTTTAAAGTTTCAGTGCTAATGCTGAAGGCCATAACTTTCAACCCTCATAATTCGAAAGTCCTCAATGAAAAACTTTATTATAGCATTTTGGAAAGTTCTCGAAGTCAGAATGTGCAATAATAAATGGGGATTTTTGAGTGTCTCATATTATGAGTTCCACGCTTTGCGGTTTCATGATCACCAAATCTAATATTTATAATCAAGCAAATCATCACATATTTTTCTATTAATACGACTTTACTCTATCACTGCATGGAGAATTTATCATCAAATATTTGTTTATTTTATAATAAACAAGGTTTAAAGACTCATCTCAATAAATCTTGACAACAGCCAATTAAAAAAATTTTTTTTTAACGACTGCACGCATGATCTAATAATGAATTTACTACTAAATAGATTTCACCCCAAGAGTAATAAGTTTATGATGGTACCAACCACACACCCACATGCGTTTATTAATGTAACAGAAACCTCGTTACCTCATATTAGGAACCTATCCCATAATAGGCGACTTTACCCTATATTGTAGCATGTAATATTACAATCGAAAATAAAATATTCTTATTTATAATACATCTCCTTCTGCCATGTAAGATACATAGAAAAATACGGGGAGACGTTATTAACCCTCCCCCCTCCTCCCCGAAAATACAATTGATTCGCCTAGATTATCTCCGCTAATGCCGAAATGATGCGAATATCGGCGCCGCTAAAACCGCCGATAAATCGCAAATCGATACGCATAACTTGGATATGCGCGTTTCGATTTCCACAGATTTCACGCGGACGAATGATTAATACGGCAGCGACGTTATTCCGGCCGGTGTTTTAATATCTTGAAACGTTGGGAAATTCAAATAATTCCGTCGGATGTAGTTATGGACTTTGATCGTAAAAACGACGTCCCGGCGATCCCGTCGGTCTCCTGCATCGCCGCCGCGCCCGGTCATGTGTTTTGTGTGTATCGCGGTGTATACGATACACCCCGTTCGCGTAATATATGCGTTTCGATCTTTTACGGCGGATCGTATAAGCGTTTTACAGCCGCGGATATAAAGTGGCCTTAGGAAAGAAGCACTGATTACCAGTATGCCATTAATGGCGCTACGATATTGTGGCGCGTAGATTATTCGGAATCGAAAGTTCAATTACCGCAAAGTTCTTTTTACAAGCGTTTGGAGTTTGCAAAGATAAATTTATCAAATTCACAAGTCAAAGAGACAGTCATTGTAGGGGAGAGTTGCTAAATGCGTACGTTGCCTGAATCGTACTTTAATACTTTATTATATTTTTACTTAATGTAAGCAACATTTAATGACAAAGATATAAATGAGAGATGAGATAATACAGATAAAAAGTTAACAAATCGCATCTTGTTTTATGAGTGTTAATAATAACACTTAAAAAATCAAATTAATCACTTGAAAACATGTTAATTTATAATCAATTTGTGCACCTGATAATAATGTAATCATGCAATTTTATATTGAATTTTTATAAAGAAGAGTTCATTATAGAATATTTTACATCTATTATATATACATATTAGCAATTATTATAAAGATTAATATTAATCAATTAATATCTTTGCAAAATTTATCAAGTTTCCTAAATCGTACTACTACCAATTTTATTACAATAAATAATGTTAATAGATTGACAAGTGACAATAGAGTTACAATTAATAATCGATATAAATAAAAATGTCAGTTACAAATAGAAATCAGTTTTATTTATTGATTTTATTATACTTTTCCATTATTGTTATTTATTGATAATTAAATAATTGATCCTCTTTCAATCAATTATTAATAAAATAGATATTAGTTAATAATTTCTTATATTTTTAATTATTTTAAGTTATAAATTCGCTACTTTCAAAGGTGATATAAAGTGTAACAGATTCATAACCAGTTGCCAGTAAAGCATACTTTTTGTAGCATGTTGCAAAAAGACTTAATTTATTATCGATGAAAAGTTAAATATTATAATAAGTACATAAAATATCAATCTACAATTTCCAACATTTTTTTTATATACAAATCAATATCAAATGGGAAATATAATAAAAAAATAACTTAAGTGATACGCATTTGGCAACTCTTTCTTACTTGAAACACGTTTCTTGTTTTAAACATAAAAAAATATGTATCTATGGCAAGTATTCAATGATAAACAATTAAATGCTTTAGGGTTTAAAGAATTTGTGTAAACCGATAAGACAGCAAATGCGTCAGAATTTGAAAATCTTTTTATTCCCATACTCCAAGGGCTCGAGTTAGACTATGTATCGGGCCGTTATCGAACATCTTTTACACTTGTCGGAAAGGTCTTCAGCTTATCATGTAAATTCGAGCAATGTGACGGTAATATTGTCACAGTACCCTTCCCCATCCCCTCCTATTTAATAATATAAAAGAAATTATTTTTTAATTCAGACGTGGAAACAGCCTGAGATTTTTCATGAGCATTGTGTTGTTTTAATAAAATGTGAATATTTAAAACTCGACTTTATTAAATAAAAAGGAATTAAAATATATTCTGATTACATTCGCAATAATCTTCAATAAGTTTTTGCATTACAAAATATTTTATTGCTATTTATATTTATTAAAAACATATTTTATTACCTTAGATATAAAAATGCGAAATGCAAATGGGCGAGGGACATAATTCGCTTTTTAGTAATTCTCATTTACAGAATCGACTCGATTCACCGACCGAATCAATATCAATAAATGGCGGATTGCACTTAAAATTCAGCAGCAATTAGCCGTGTAATAATCTGTATGTTAATTGTGTACATTAATTGTTTACTCGTTGGAGCGAATACAAATAGTTACAAACGCAAATAGTTAACTACATTAACTCCGTCGAATAAATTAATTATGTATATTCCCATTCACACGCCGGTATATATCTATTTGTATTCGAAATTTCCATGAAAGAAGCTCTGGGGCGAATCTTCTCTTCCATTTGTCATTTTTTTTTGCACAGCAAGCGTAATTACACCTTGCATACCAGGCAACGTTTTACCGAACGTCTTTTGACACGACATGAAACGATCTCGTATCGACTTATGTTAACTTATCTCAGCAGCGGACGCGCGTTGTTTATGAAATGAAAACATGACGCCGACCATCTCAATTCGAATTTCATTAAAATATTATTCGGCGGATCGCTTTCGCGGGATAATACGTTTTTAAAGGAGGCTGCGCGGAGGCTGTTAGAGACTCCGGATACGCCGTATTCAAAAGCGACGATGAGCCCGGCTCATTAATCGGCGCGGCGACCGCGAATATTATCGCGAAATGATGAAGCGTCACTAACAGGCGTTTCAGTATTCCTGAAGATGCATTGATTTCGCTGAATCACACTCGTCCCATCGCATCACGGCTCGTATCCAACGTCATCTCCGGTCTGCCCCCCTCTGCCCCCCCAACGACCCCTCTTCCCCCCTTGCTTCCTGCTCGTCATATAATCGTCATAATCGGCCGCCGCTGGACCGCAAGCATTTATAAATGTCGGCGCAACAATGTGACGAAATGTAAAACTACTCGCTGCGAGAGAAAGAGAGCGTCCGAACGAGAAACACCTCCCGGCTTCCTGCTATCGCATCCTCCGCCTAATCCTTTCAAGTCGAGAGGGCTACCCGGGCCTAAATCCGGGATAGGACTTCGATTCTCGGTCGCGCCGTTGTGTGCCGGAGGCCCTCACACAAGGGGTAACCGTCCCGAGACACATTTTGTTCTCGCGTAAAATATGAGCTTTTTACTTGCGGAGGGTAGCCGAATTATTCCCTGACGAATAGTGTTTTAAGAAGACGGATCATATTCGCTGTCTATTCTCGCGGCATTAGACGTCTCGCTAGAGAAGTCATCGTCATTGTGCCAGCTCCATTGAGAATTGCAACGAGTTTTACCCATAGTACTGCACGCTGCGCGCTGCATAAAAACTCACAATACATATTAATATTCTTTGATGAAAATATAATACTTTGTAAAAATTTCAGAGGTGCGTGTTTAGTACCAGTAACTTACAATTAGTGAAAAATGTTAATGCAGCTAATATACATTTTATAATACAGGAAACAGTTGCCGAGTGTGTATCACTCAAGTTATTTTTTATTTTGTTTCTTATTTGATACTATTGTACGCAAATAAACATTGGAAATTGCAACTTGATGTTTCAACTATTACTACAATAATTAACCTTTACCAATGACATTATAATAAATTAATTTATTATAAGCTTTTTGCAAAGTACTGAAAAAGATACGATTAAGCAATCGATTGTTTAAATCATACATGTGGATATCCTAAATTGTATTGTCTTTGAAAGTATCGAAATTAATTCATAAGTCCGATACTTTCAAAGACAATACGATTTAGGATATCCACATGAATTTCTTATATTTTTAATTATGAGAATAATTAAAAATATAAGAAATCAGCTAATATTTATTTTACTAATAATTTATCGAGAAAGGATGAAATATTTAATAATTAATAAATTAATACATAACAAGAATGACAATAGCCTTGAATTTATTTTTGCTATTAACATATTTTTATTCATACCAATTATTAATTTTTTTTACTATTATCAGTTATCAATCTTACATTAATATTATTTATTGTAATAAAATTTGCGATAATATGATTTAGGAAACTTGATAGATTTTATTAAAAAATCTATTTAATCTTGATAATTTATATATAAATATCTTTATACAATAAATGTAAAATATTTTATAATATAAAAATTTAGAATAAAATGTCATGATTACATTATTATCAGCTATAAAAATTAACCAAAAATTAATATCAGTTTGTGCCTGAATTTTTTAAGTATTGTTAGCATCGAACAACAATAGAACAAGATGTAATTATTAAATTTTTGTTTATATTACTCACTTCTCACACATTTCTTATTTATCAAAAACACGAAAGAAAAACGGCAAATGTGAGTCAAGCGCGGTTAACGGTGCGCGGTAAGTAACAACAAAAGGTTATATGTTACATCAACTTTAATAATAACGAACGTTTCGGCTCATCCTTCGAGCCATCTTCAGCATGGGTACAAAGTAACTAAGGGATGAAGCCGCTGATGTTGAGGCGAGGCGCTTCCTCGTCAGGAAATTGTAAATATAATCAAGTTGTTAGGCCCGATAATAATAAACATGGCTAAACTCAACGTCAGCAATAGTCAATATAATACAAAAGATTCTGGGGCAAAAAAGATGTAACGCGTGCTCACAAAAAAATAATTAAGTTAACAATAAGAATAAATTAAATATATAAATTAAATTGAGACTCAGAACGAGCGTTGAGTACGTCTTGCATGCACGAAAGTCACAGTTAGACATCTTCTTGTTTATATTTTTGTCATTAAATGTTGGTTACATGAAGTAAAAATAAAGAAGAGTCTACAATGCAATTGTTACAATATTACAACGCTGCGATGAATCAATCGGAAAAGAAAAAGCTATGTTCTCTTTATTGATTGGTCTGTCGTAGCATCGTACACTGAGAGAAATGTTTGGTAAAATAAACTAACGTTTAGTTGAATAGTGATCAAATGAATTTTATAGTTATAATTACTAAATATATAGTTGTTTTGACCAAATAATTTGTAGCTTTAACCAAATAATTATTTTCATACAACAAATTACAAAAAGTTTTGTTAAATGTAACTAAGTTTTTGGTACCAGTAACTACAAAATTCATTTGGTCACTATTCAACCAAACGTTAGTTGATCTTACCAAACGATTTCTCTCAGTGTAGTATCGTGACGATTGTATTGTAAATGCTTCTTAAAATAGTGATGAGATACGATTTAGGCGATCGATACGTATTCAGCAGCTCTTTCCTGAATGTGAAATTAATTTTAGAAAATAACGTGAGTTATTTTTTATAATGTAAGTTAATTTCTTGATACGATAAATGTGCACAAGCTAAACACGTATACGTACGCACTTCGGATCATTGTGGTTCAAATTATGTTCACCATACTTTGTACCAGCCGGTTCATATTAATTTCGTGAAACTTCTTTACGCTAAATGGGTCTTCTCGTTTTCAAATTAATGCAATTAACTTGTTTAACAATACACGTCTATCTGTTTCGGTATTACCGCGTGTTTTCGCGAAGTCTGCCTTATTGTTTGTCGTCTACATGGGGCTGAATTATGACGCTTATGCGATATGGTTCCCCGAAGGGCTAAAATGGCTCATTAACAACATTGCTACACGAGTCAAGATTAATACTATTACTTCATATTGTGACAAATATAATTTGTACACTCAAAGGAAAGTTATGTTTAAATTGAAGAAACCGTTTCTTTAACTTCGTTTTTTGTTGAAGTGAAAGTACTTTTGAGGAAAATAAAAATTTATTTGATCAACAAATAATGTTAGCTTTTTTTACAGTAAATGAATTATTTGTTTAATTTAAACAAATAATTTTATAATTCAAAGAAAATACTAACAGTAATATAAGAAATATAATAATTTAGTTCTGGTTATTTCTTTTCATTTAAAAAAAGATTTGCGTTGCACAACCAAATTATTTCTTTAATTTTAATAAAAAAGGAACAATTAAGAAATTGTTTCAAATCAAAGAAACTTCTTTAACTGCAATACATAAATTTCTTTAATTTAAACAAATGTTTTTTTAATCGAAGAAATTTTTCTTTAGGTGTATTATATAAAAATCCGTATTTTTATCAAATTATGTATTCATTTTATCCAAATTATGTCACACACAATTGTTTGTAAGAAAAAAGTTTCTCTGTATTATTCTGTATTATTCACACAGCATATCTAGTTAATTTTATATTTCAAATAAACAGGAAATAAAAGAATATTGATGAAATTAGAAAAACTGTCTCGGTGAGCCATGTCGCGAAAAAACTCTATCCCATCCCTCGCCTCTCGAAAAGTCATATTCGTGGGTCCGTGTCGCGAAATCGACATCTTTACGACGCAGTCGATCGATATAATGTCTGGGGCAGAAATAAAACAATATTGGCCATATGCAGCCGAACTGTAAAGGCGATCCCGAGCGGCGCGCGGCAAAAAGCACGGACTATTACGGCGAGGGGGATGAATAAGGGAATAACTGCCGCGCACGGGCTCGCCGCGATGCGGATTATCCACGGGCGAGCGATCGACTCTGCACGCCTAATATAATGCAATCATCGGCGTGTGACGAGTCGCAGGCGCACAATGGCGCCCGGGGCCCGGTGTCCGCGCGAAATGACTTCTTCACCGACAGCCGAGCTATATAGCTCTGCTCTCTCTTCACCTGCCCTGCGCTTTGTCGCGTCATTAATAAGAGCCGATGTTCCGTAAAATTAGGTCGCACTTACCGAAGCCGCCCTCCCGAGATGTGGAGATGTGGAGACGCCGCTCGATGCCCCGTTTATCGTCGACGTCCCGCACGGAAGGAAGGAAATGCCTGTCGAAAAATACATACGCTGTAATGCGCACGAATATACACATATTCAGTTGTATATACAATACGTATGTGTGTATTGGGCGGAAAAATTTATGTATTGCGCGAAAGGGCGGGACAAAAGTCCTGTCCTATGGCGAATTAATACATTGCTACCGAAGGATCGGGACATTTAGTGCCAGACAGTTGAGATAAATTTCATGTCCTTTTAACTCTCCTGAAATTTTCGAGAAATCGGGGTGCGTATCTATTACATCCAACGGGCAATCGAAAAATCGTCTGGTTGAAATATATATTTGGTCTATAACCGTCTTGTTAGTCTATAATAATATAGTTACTTCAAGATTATATCATACTATAAAAAATATAATGCACATGATATGAATAATACTTATTTATATTTACTCAATTATTTAACTTAATTATAAAATTAATAATTTCTCTATTATTGCTTGACTTTCCTTTCTTTTCCTCAAAACGTCATTTTAAATCATTTCCATGTATCACATTAAATTCCCAGCATCGTACACTCAGAGAAAAAAATCGTATCAGCAACTATAAATTTGTGAACCAATTGCATCTCAACTATTATGTATTACGAAGTTGTAGTAAAGGCAGTAAGTTATATTAACTAAGAAAATACAGTAATTTTAACTATTTGTACACAGAAAAAAATTAGTATCAATTCAATAATTCGTTGTTTCATACATAAGCAGTTAAGAATATAAAATCTTCTCGAATTTGATAATCTTAAAAAGACATAATTTGCTTACGTGAAGAAACAAAATTTCTTCATGTTAGCAAATTATGTTTGTTTAAGATTATAAATTCTTTCAAAAAGATTTTATATTCTTACTTATGTATGAAACAATAAATTGTTGCTTTGATACTAATTTTTTTCTGTGTAATAAAATTGTTGGATAAATTATAGAAAAATAATAATATAAATGTAGATGACAAAAAAATTGTAACCGAGATTCGTTCTCATTCCTAGCACTTAGGGTCCCTGCACCATTGCTCCATTGCCTTCATAATTATTCCTAATTTGTATACGTAAATTGGAAGCATGTAATTGTGATAATTTATTTATAATAAAATCTACACTGAGAGAAATATTAATCAAATGTTTAGTTATTTTGTAGTTACTGATACCAAAAACTTAATTACACTTAACGAACCATTTGGCTATAATTGTATAAAAACAATTGTTTGATTAAGACTACAGATTGTTTTGTCAAAACAACTACATATTTAATAATTATAACTATAAAATTCATTTGACCACTATTTAACAAAACGTTTGGTCTGTCTCACAAAATATTTCTCTGTGTATATAACTATGTAATTATAGTTGAGATATTATTTAACTATAAATTAATATATAGTTGCACAAATATTGTTGCCGCGGTGATGCAAACAATTTTATAGTTATTGCAACTAAAACTTCAGTTGCAACAAAACAAAATAGTTTATTGAGCTATGCATTTACATTCTATACAATTCTACGTAATAAAACTATAGTATAGTTACTTTTAGAGTTGCCACCACTGTGAATTTTTCTCTAAGTATACGCACGTAGATGTAACAAATGAATTAAGAATGAACCGTTCTCGCGCTTCTCAAACTGCCATTTGAAAGCGATTCGCGAAATAATAATCGCGAATCGATTGGGGAAGAGAAAAAAAATCACGTTTGACGGCGATCGCGTCTCACCGTCCGCCCTTTTCCGAGCGACTTGTTTCGAAGTTCGACGGGAACGTATTATCGGGGCCGAGGGGCACCGAAAAAGTTTTGTGTCCTCTGTGAGTTACGCGACGGCAAAACGACGTTGCGAACTTTCGATGCGTTTCGGATTCGAATCCATACGGCGTGATCATGCGACGCGCGGCCGTGCCGCGAATACGAATTAGTCGTACCGGCGCGGCGACACGGTAACGGGGGAGTTCCTCGTGTTCCTTTCGCGTGTAGATGAAGATTTTCAGTGGTTGCCGTTCGGGCGTACGAATGGCCTGCTAATTCCGCGTTTATGTCCCGACGAGAGAGTGCAAGTGGCAAATGTTGAGTTTTATCCGAGCGAGATGTTATTTCAGTTGCGCGATATAGAAGATTCCGACTGAAATTGATATCTGATAAAAATATTTAGCGAATGAAAAATATTAGGCAAATTTTTTTTCTGTGAAAGTTAAAAAGAAATAAGTGAAATAGTCAACGTAATTTCAATTTTGTAAAATGTTTTTAACTCGATAGTCACTTCATTTTTTGCGTAAACGATTGCCTGGGATGATTTTTATATTCCAGCTAAAAGTCAGTGTCATTAACTATATTGCTGATTGTTCTATAAGTTATTAATGTTTAAGGATATTATGTATATATAGTTAATTAATATTTTCTGAAAAAAGCAAAGAAAAACCAAGAAAATATTAAGTAAAGAAACATATTAAGCAGTTCATTATATTTCTAAAAAATGAAGAAATCATTTAATAAAACATTTTTATATAATGCGGATTTTCATTGGGATTATATATTTAGAAGTTTTTAAAAAATAATTATTAGAAAAAACGAAATATATTATGTAATCTCTATTTTATAACAATTTAAAATAAAGCTAAGTTACTATCATTATTGCATTTACTCTTGCAGAATTATTAAAAATGTTTATTTTTATTGTATTTGTTTATAATATTAAATAAATATAAAAATATAAAATATTTTTTAATACAAATAAATATTTCCAAGAACGTGATACAAACTTCTTTTGTAGTGTATAAGTGTAAAGACATTAATAGTTTATAATACTTTTTAACTCAAACCTCAAAAACTCATTATTATTTCAAAGTTATAATATAAACTCTTTTATCATATTTGAATAATTTTATAATGTAAAAACGATCACATAAAATGTTTTCTACAATGCAGCTAATCTAATTTTAATAGATCGGTGCTATGGATATATGAATCACTTGTTTGTATTGCATAAATTGTGTCTCAAACTAGAATGAAAGGCAGATACGAATTTTGGATCAATAAAAACATTACTTGACGTGAGCTTCATTTTTCTGACGCTGGGATGTAAGAAACATCCCCAGGACTACTTGAGTTAAGCGCGCCTTCTCTGTCTTTGTGTCGAAATTGCTAATGATATGACAACGACCATAATTCCACGATTTGTTAAGGAATTCGAATTTTAGAACTGCTTTTTTCCGGACGATTATCCGCGATTGAATAAATACTCATTTTCCCTCTCATATTTAATCGAGACTAATCTTCCGCTAAATTAACTCATCGTCACGCGATAAAGCGGCCACGACAGCTGATACACGCGTAAAACCCTAAAATGACGTCAATCGCCAAAGAGTCCTACGCAGGCGGTCCTGCGCCGATATATAACAGATTAATTGGCGCCGCTGAATCGCCGGTTTTCACCGTTATTGTCAGTTAATCACTACGATGAAGCTCAGACACGCATCGGGGCGTGTAATTTGCGCGATTTTATGGGACACTTTGGTCTCTGCATAATAATTCTACCCTAAATCGAAGGGATAGCAAAAGAGAAAGAGAGAAAGAGAGAGAGAGAGACTGAGAGAGGGGGATCCATCAGAGAGGGAAAGAAGCAGTCGATAGGGAGGGTTAAGGGGTGGGACTTCGGGAATACAAGCAGTCGAATTTGTATAGCGAGACTTTCTACAGGAAGGGAACCGAATAATGGGCGTAGTTTTTAACGACAAATTTATGTCCTGAGCACGCGTTGTATCTCAAAGCGATTATGCGAGGTGTCAAGAAGCATTCACGACTATTTGGTCCGTCTGAACCGCCTTCGAAATTACTCGGGTGCGTATTTATAGACGTGAATAAGTTTGACAAAAATGTACACAGAAAACATTTTTATATTTTACTACAAAATACATTACTTTTCCTACATTTGGTGATAAGCTTGAGACAACTTGGCAAACTATCAAGTGTTATGAATAACGATAGTAATTTTTAAAATACACATAAAAGACATTTTATAAGTTGCTTAATAAAAATTATCATACAACATTGTAAAATGTTCTAAGATTTCAACTATTTAAGACAAAATCTTTTCATACAAATATATATAATCATATACGAAATTTGTAAAATTCGAACCCCGGAATTTTGGCTCATGAGTCTTCAGCCCTAGGTACTACACTATTTTTTTTATTGATAAATATGTTATATTCTCTATTTATGATAAAAATAGTCGATCAATTATTATGCTGCATAGTAAAATTATTATAAGCAATTAAGACAGATTGAAAATATTATATGCTGCATTGTAAAATTTATATAAGATATTATATGAGATAATTCCGGTATATATGCCGCACCTATCTAAAATTTGATTTCTCAAGTATTATTTATTATGTTTGAGGAAAATGTTTAAGGAACTTATGTTTCTAATTTATTTTATTGTATTTGTTTTATATTACATTATTTTATTGTATTTATTTATTGTAGTTATATTATTTTATTGTATTGTTTTATTGTAGACAGTATGAAATTTTTATTGATGATAAAAATTTCATACTGTCTACTATAATATTGTTGCAATATAGCTGGAATATTCTGTGCTGTATGGGCGTATCCTATCCCTATAGCACAAATGCAAGGGTTTTTTTTTATTATCAATAAAAATTTCATACCGTCTAATACAATAAAATAAATTAAAATATAAAATATTTTTTTCTTAAATTTGAGAAAAAGCTTTAAAAAACCTTCGCATTTTTGCGAAAGAGGAGTGGGATATACGTCCATACAGCAAAGAATATTTCAACTGCAACAATATTTTTAACGTTTCTACTGAAATGTAATGTTGTTGCAATATTGCTGAAATTTTCTGTGCTCTATGGGTGATTACTGATGTATGGGATATACGATGCATAAATAATTTACAAATAATGCTTATATAAATAAGAAATAAAATAACATAATATTATAAAATATGTTTAGAAAGATTATTAGGAAATAAGAACGATAAATTATACATTATATGAAATAATAATAAAGCAATATTAAAGAGATTAATACATAACAGTAGAGAACAGATAACAGTAGAGAACAGATATGTGTATTTTGTGTGAACTGCGCAAGCGCAAATGCTGCCTTCCAATTACAGATCTGTACTGCGGCATTAATCCCGTGCGCTAAAAGTGCCGTGTATCCCAACAGATGAGAAGTACAAGAAATCAAACTGAACAAAGAATACAAGAGCTAAGCACTTCTATTTTGCTATGCTCCATTCTTTACTATCCTTCCACACTTACGTATTACGAAATAGCTGCTAAGCCTTTTACTCCCTACAGTAATTATTTTATGTAGGTTACAAGTATAACACATGATTGCGCTTCTTATTACGTTGACAAATCGATTTAACTCACTATAATTTCGTTAATATCAATAGTAAAAAAACACTGAAATCACAACATAATACTAATATAACATAAAGACACGTAACACAGTGATTGCTTATAAATTATACCCCCACTTCTTCTATTTTTTCTGACTTCTGCGGCGTAAATCCTCGCGCGGCATAAATATCGATATTACCCTACAGTTTATCGCTACTTGGAAATTTATTTCATTTAAAACAAAATAAAGAATCATAAACTGTTCAATATATTTTAAAATCATTGAAATTTATAACTATAGAGTTAGTAAAAATAATCAAACATATTTTATATTTTACCGTGTTAAAATACAAAATATGCGTAGTAGATATTAATAAATCAGAGAAAATCACATAAAATTTTTCGAAATACAATGTTGTTCTATGACTGTCGTGATTTGCAGGGTAAATTTTATGGGAAAATCCTCTCCGTATAAGAGTAACGATGGCAGAGCAGCGAGCCACTTTCATCTACTGAGAATAACGAATTTCTTTCACGTGATACATTTCGTACTGCATGGTTTATTAAAGCGAGGTATATTTGACAGATAAGCTTGCCGTGGCAACGCAGGGGCAATGATACGTGGCACAACTAGAATTTAATATTTCGCGATCGCGTGCGGCATATGGCGTGTGCTGCTGGGCTTATCGGGGCTAACAAATTATTCGAAATAATCCTGCGAAACGGTGTTTAAATAAGAACGCTTTTATTGCCACTCGATTCGCGCCGGATATCGATACGTCAAACGTTGGCTAACTTAATAACAGAAATGGCATAGAGAATAATCGATAATTCGAGGAAAAAGGTTCCCATATTACATAGAAGAGACACAAAAAGGACATTGAAAATAGATCATCGTATGTATAACTTATCATTAAATTCTGTTGAAACGTAACGGGATGATCTGCATTACAAAAAAAAAACAATAGACAATAAAAGATAATAATGTAATGTAAAAGGTACAGTCTTCAATTCGAAAGAAAGAAAAAAATTCTGTTCCATTCCGTCGGATCTTTATTGCGCGCCGTTACGCATCCGCAGAATGCGCGTACGTTGGAAAAAAATTTTCCTCATCGTCGTGATCTGTTATATGGCTCGCGTAACGGCAGAGATCATCCCGGGTGAAACCGAATTCGCGAGTGAAAAATTCGCGCGAACGGGAAACGAGTGGTTTCCGCCGGCCCGGTCGAACGACCGTTCCTCGCGAAAATAATACGCGCCGTAAAACATCCGGCGATGGGAATCAATACTTGTCGCTGGCTGCCCGTCGTGTTTTACATAATTTGCGAGGATTGCCCGAAGACTGAAGAGAGACGCCCGCGCGGCCGAAAGACGGAAAGAGGGACGCGGCGAGAGTTCCTCTTCTTCGTCTTGCCCTCGAAAAAGAGTCGCCTCTCCATGAGAAGAAGGACTGATCCTTCGGGGTCAAATAAAATAGATTTAAATCCCGTTCGGTCTCCTCGGGTGAATACCGGCCTTTTTCCCATTTTACGGCCCCTCGCCGAGCGTAAGAATCGACATGATAATTAAATCTAGAGTACGAGAGAAATGCATACTTTGCAAGAAAATCATCGTCGGGCCTGCGATAATAGAAACGTTTTGCTCCAGGGAGGTTCGCAATTTCCGAATTATGAAAAGCGTATCGAAGAGCTTTCTTGCGAATTAGGCAACAATTTGTAGCACGAAACGGATTGCAAAAGCCTCTCCTACGTGCGCAAGTGCAATATTAATGCGACTGGTGATTAATACGGTGCAACAAATATTGGCAACTGCGCTGCTTGCCGGCTATTATTGCGTCATGCTGCTTTAATAATATCCATTATTGTTTCATTATTAATAATACGCACGTATTTGAACGTGGTAATGATGATACCCTGTAAGCTTATTTCGAGCCTTCATCATAATCGGGCCGCATTAGCATAATTACTCTTAAACGATCGATCTCGGCACGCTCGCATTTAATGATGCAGATACCGTGCGCTCGGACGTACACTGTCGTTCAAAATGTCACATCTGTATATTCATTTTTCGCTATCCAGCGTCCCCGTGTTTTATTTGAAGCTGAGTTATTTCTCTCCTCGCTTGAATTGTGATTTCTTTTTTTTATACTAAACTAATTTCGTAGCAAGATGTTACAAGTTAAATATCGTAGCTATAACTGAAACGTTATCATTTCATCCTGCAAGATTTTATCTCGCGCTTACAGAAGCGTTTAAGCACGTAAGATCGG
This sequence comes from Solenopsis fugax, assembly GCA_003595255.1. Lineage (NCBI taxonomy): Eukaryota > Metazoa > Arthropoda > Insecta > Hymenoptera > Formicidae > Solenopsis > Solenopsis fugax. Next base: position 19,138 of record QKQZ01038094.1, read on the forward strand.
AAAGATCTACGTTTAAAACGTGAAGGTAAAAAATTTCGAACCGAGAGAAACCTGCTCCAAGTTTGAGAATATTTAGCTCACATACGGTGAGCGGAAGAAATTTGCGAGGAATTCGTTTAAGGATTATACGGTCGCACGTCGAACTGGAAGAGCTCCTGGCATGAGTGTGCGGGAGGAAAAGGAGAGTGCGGAAAGAGAAAGACAGAGAGAGAGAGAGAAAGCGAGAGAAAGAGAGAGAGAGAAGCAAGCACACCCCGCCAACGTGGCGCTTAATGACCGGGAGCGCGAAGTGCAGTCAGCCGCCGTAAATTATCCGTTCGGTCGAAGGCGAGTCTAAAACGCGGATCCAATAGACGAGAGCGGAACCGAGCGACGAAGCGCGGCCGACATTACATTGGTCGGCTGCCAGAGCCGGAGAGAGCCGGCAAGTTCATCTGACATTAGTTACGTCAGCCGCGCGCCGCACCGAGCGCGACGCAGCGATGGTTCATCGGGATGAAGTAACCGAATTCTCATTGACACGTGTGCATCGGCATACGTACGACGCGACGGGCAGGAGGAGCAGCAGACCAAATGGACCATCGGCAGCGAATAACTCGATTTGCTCCGTCTACGCGTACTCGACTGGCTGAAAGGTCGAAGAGTAGGTAGGTGGTGAACAGCAGTCGAGTGGGCGGGAAGGATGAAGCTAAATGGTACGGGAGAGGATGAAGGAAAGAGATACGGTAGGAGACGGTTAGGTAGGTAGCGAGGAAGGAACGACGGAAGGAAGGAAGGAAGGAAGGAAGCGAGTTATCGAGACAGTAGTGTCACCGTAGTCGTGCGAAGGTACCCAGTCGTCGAGCAAACTAGAAGACCAGTCTCAGAGCCAAAGAGGCTCAGTCAGCCAACCAGCCAACCAACCAGCCAGCCAGCCAGCCAGCCAGCCTGCCAGCCTGCCTGCCTGCCTGCTAGCCAGCGAACGTACGAGCGAGCAAGCAAGCGAGCGGACGAGCGAGCGAACCAGCAAGTTCTTGTTTTATTCAGTCGGGATCATAAATTACGAATTTAAACACACAATGAAAGACGCTTAACAAGAAGCTAACGCGAGATTGAGAGGCCCCGCCCGGAACACCTCTCCTTCCGGTGGAAAACCACCAGGCCGACCAATCCGATGGCGGTACCGCCCCCGGGCACTTAAACGACCCACGGACTGCACGCCAATCGACTCGCGTCGAGGGCCGACCCATCTCTCCCTCCGTCGCGGCAGTTTCCGGAACGCGCGCGCGAGGACGAGGGCAAGGACGAAAGCACGGGAGAGAGACTCGATCTCCCGCCGGAGAGAGAGCGCGCGCGCCCGATGCACCCTGCTCTCGCACACCATTTGGCGACGCGGCGAGTCACTCGGTGAGGACTACCCCGTACCGTCGCGGCACGGACGACGACGACTTCCTGATCGCGCGTGTCGACCGCCCGTCGATGACCAATTCAGTCCGGAACAGTCCATGACTGATCGTTCCCCCGATCGTTCCTCGTTCTCCATGTCATCGCGCGGAACCGGTGAACCGGTGACTGTTCACGGGGTGCGGTGATTACTTCTCTCCACTCATCGATCGCCACTCGCGTAACGTGTCATCGGCAGCCTGTCGCGCGCGCAGACGACGCGACGTGTGATCCGCGGGGAATTAAACCATGAGGATCAGTGATTGACCCTTTGGTGAAACGGAAAAGGGAAAGAGCGATAGAACAGTGTCACTCGCGGTCGCGATCGCGGTTAAAGTGTCGAACGTGTCCCTGCGTGTGTCACATCGGTGGTTCGACGTCGTTCAAGCGAAACGACGCATTAGTGAGACGATCGTCGACGCGATATATTTCCCGATTCAACGGCTGACGTCGCCAGCACGGGACTTCCTCCCCGGCACGGCGGGCCTCAGAAATCTGTGGTCCTCGGGAGAATCCCTTTG
>QKQZ01038114.1:0-20758 GCA_003595255.1 Solenopsis fugax
ACGGCCTCCGCCACCGCTAGGGTGAGTGCTCTGATCCTCCTCACTCTCCTCTTCGGATGAGCTTGGATCTATCATTGCTGGGAAGGGACGCTCTAAGGGGGTACGCTCGCGGTTCTTGACCCCCCCCTCACAAGAGGCCCAGCCGCTTCACGTGGTTACGGAGCCGTCGTGTTCTACTACTTTCCGTGGCGTTGGTCACGCGCTCTTCTACAAAACTGAAATGTTATTTGTTTTTGTTATTTTTCTATGTGATTATTTTTAATTGAGAAAGAGAGAGAGAGAGAGAAAGAGAGAGAGAGAGAGAGAGAGAGAGAGAGAGAATTTCTTACGCCATGTTTGGACATTCAACGCAACTGAAAACAATCAATAACAAAAATAGATTTACATCGCGATGCATTGTAGGGAGATATAATTAATGAAACTAATAAGTTCTTTAATAGCTAATCACGTTAAACTATACGGCTGACGAGATTAATGCATTTTATAGTAGGAAGTAAAACTGTAATTTCCTTGCTCTGACGCAAAGCCGGATTATTTCGTTAAGCGTACGGCGAGTTCAATTATCTTGATTAAGTTAGGAATTTCATATTAAGTGCAAAGCAAGTTGTAGCCACTGCTGTGCTAACCATTGTGATTGTTACGTACATTGTACGTAACAATCTAACGTAAGCGCGGTAGCTGCTGCGTGTCGAATTTTGCCTGCGGGTTCCTACGCGCAATTTCCATTCGATTTTTCGCACAACGGACGATGTATTCGACGCGGACTGCAGCTCGCATAATTTTAGCTCGTCGTACGTAAAAGCGAAGAAAACCGTTTATCCTAATCCCGTTGCGCCGTCACGCTCGAAATAGCAATTTGCAATCCGCCAACGTTGAGTTCGCTGTGCTGTGCGTTGTCGCGAAAACTCCGAAAGGTCTCAGACGGATGCTTTTTGAAGCTCGTCCTTAATTCTGTTTCTCCATTAAGATCCCCGGACCAAGAGGCTACAAATAAACCTTTAGAGAACGTCATGCCATCAGAGCCGGTAAAAGCAAAAAAAAAGTCATTCACGGGGATTTTATTCTAATAATCCATCGGAAAGAGAAAGAGATAACTGAACTTGTATTGAGTATTTTGTGCCCTCGGCTTTGGTTCTATCTTAATTATAAGTGATCGTTTGAAAAGTCTGCCGATTCTCTTAAAATGCTATCGGATTGCTTCGGGCAGGTTCAATCAACTCTTTTACGAGAATTTACAGCGATGAGCGTAAAGACTCCGAGAGAAAGATTTACAATTTATTGTAGAAGATCTAAAATTTTAAAAACCTTTAATTCCAGGAATCTAAATGATTAAAGATCCAAAGGTTTTATGAATGATAGAGTTTGGAACGAAAAATAAAGTTAAAGAAATGATCATATTACATTGTTATTTTTATTTCAATTATTTAAAACGTAATTATAGTTAAAAGTGTAAAAATCATAGGATCTAAAATATACATTCTAAAAATTTTTAATGTCAGAGATATCTAAATGACTAAAAATTTAAAGGTTTATGAACATGACAAAAAAAGTCTCTCTGAAACAAAAAATGGAGTTAATGAAATGATTATATTACATTGTAATTTTTATTCCAATTATTTAAAATGCAGTTACAATTAAAAGTGTAAAAATCATAGAATCTAAAATACAGAGAAAAAGGTGATATTGTGGGCACTCATTTATATTTTATTCAATAAATTTATTAATAATCAATATTTTATATTGAAACTAAAAAATAAATTTTAAATTTGGTTTTGTTTAAAAAATATATAATATTTTATTACAAAATTATATATTTTTAATTTTCCAGTTGAGAATTTTCTTGCATTTAGAAAAAAATAGAGATTATCATTTTATTCGTATTTTTTTTTTAACATTAAGTAACAAAGATAAAATAATATCTCTAATGTTTTTGAAGGCAGCTGTAGAGTGACAATCGATTTATTGAAGAATTATTTTGATATAAAGATCTCTCTCTCAATATTCATTTTACCAACACGCTTCTATGTACGCTTTTACCACATTAACAAAATGCTATATTATTAAATAACTTTGCTATATTATTACATAACTTGAAACGTATATAGCCGAATAAAAATAAAAAGTTAAGAGACTAAAAAGCACTCGTGTGTACATACATTCGTGTGATAATACGTTCAACTTTGAAAACAACGAGGAAGTTGACGAGTAAGTTAAATGCTCAAGTGTACCTTAAAAAAGTTTCGAAATGCTCAAAAGTAAAAATGCCTTATAACAATTGCCAGCTATTGTGAATTGGCATATTAGCGTCACTATATAACGGCAGGCTACTAATCAAATAATTTCATAAATAATTACAGCTCATAATTATTTTCTTCTCTATATTTTAGAAATTTTTAATGTCAAAAATTTAAATGATTAAAAATCCAAATTTAGAATATGACAGAATCTGGAACGAACAATGGCGTTAGTGATATGATCATATTACAGTTATATCTTAGAATTCGTTTATATAGTTATATTTTATTTTAATTATTTAAAATGCAATTATAGTTGAAAGTGTGAAACCATAAAATTTAAAATATATATTTCAGAAATTTTTAATGTTATATAGAAATTTAAATGATTAAAAATCCACAAGTATATAAATACGGCAGAATCTGAAGTCTGAAGAGAAAAATGGAGTTAATAAAATTATTATATTATTATACATTGTTACTTTTACTTCAATTATTTAAAATAAAATTATAATTAAAAGTTTGAAACCATGGAATTTAATATGTATATTCTAGAAATTTTTAGTAACAGAAATGAAATGAATATGACAGAGTCTGGAATGAAAAATAAAGTTAGTAAAATGGTCATATTGTTATTTTTATTTTAATCATTTAAAATTATAATTAAAAGTTGGAACTAAAAACATTTAAAATATACATTCTAGACATTTTTTAATGCCAGGAATCTAAATGATTGAAAATTCAAAAGTTTATAAATATGACAGAATCACTAGAGCGAGAAATTAGCGAAAAGTTAGTGAAACAGTACTACATTGTTACTTTTATTTCAATTATTTAAAATGCAATTATAATTAAAAATATGAAATCATTATAGTTAAACACATGTCTTAACATTTTAAAAGTTTCTATTATAATTTAGTACAATTTTCCATGTTTTTTAAATCCTCATTCATATTGCATATTTAAAAGCGCTGTTTATTAGAAATGTATTCACTCGAACTTTAGAATATCTGTCATCTGTCGAATATCTTTCCTTTGCAAACGAGCTTACAACGGGGTGTCAAACGAATTTATTGACCTTTTCAATAGGATAAATACGTTCTCGTATTTATTGACAGAATAATATGCTCCGCGTAGAACGGCTCGTGGGCTACGGGTGGTAAAGCTTAATTGCATTTAATCTCTCCATACGCGCGATACAAGTCCATCGATAATTACACCGGCCCTTTGAAGTACGCCTGTAATAGTATACAGTTCTTCGCCCACACTCTCGAGTACACGCCGCACTCGATTTAAACTGTCTTCCGTTCTGCGAGGAACTCACCTTCGTATCAGTATCGGAAAAGCGCATCGATGTGTGAAAATGCATAATATCTTCGAATGCAGCGCCCTTGCAAATATATAGCGACGACGAGAGGACTCTCGTCCATATAAAATCCGCAGGCTTCTGCAAGGATACACCGAATCGATCGAAAGATGTCCAAAATTGTTTTCCACAAATTCGAGAGACTGATATTTTATGTGACGTATTATCGAAAAACCATTACTACTCTCGCAATTTTCAATATTAAATTCCTCGACTGATGAACTACAAATAAAGTCTCGGTTAAATTAATGTCGGCATGGAATTAAATGAAATGGAATTAAAATTGTATCTATATTATTTCTCTCTCTCTCTCTCTCTCTCTCTCTCTCTTCTACGAAATGCATTTTTTCGTTTTAAAAGTTTATTTCAGTCGATCTAGAACACATTTCTATATGAGATACTTATTTTCAAAATTAATTGGTATTTTTCTTGTCAGTTTTGAAACCCCGTTTATAATATCTCATAATTCCACTCTAACAAGTTTAACTTCTTTACGTTACTTTTCAAATAAATTTTCACTGAATTAATTAAAAATTAGATAAATCAGAACTGCCATGAAATCGACCAACGGCTTATTTTTTATTTAATATCGACGTGACACGCCTTTACGCATTGCGTCGTTATACATGCGTTGGCGTACTTGCGTCGGAGGATCTAGTTTCGACCGAGATCTTTCGTGAGATGGATGGAAATACCGGCCGGGATCCTCCTCAATGGCATAATGTTCTCAGGCGGGTTTAAATGAGCTGACACGTGCAGACACGTGCTACGAAAAATGGATGGCTTATTACAAGCCCGGTTGCGCTAATGGAGAAACGTTCATCGTTTGCGTCTAACGAAGAATTAATTTGATGAATAGAATTGCCTGGCGAATTGCCTTATTCCGCACGGCTTGGCATAATTTTAAAATAATGAATTTTATGCGCTGATTCTTTACAAATTAATAAATTACATTAAAAAATTAACAAAAAGAAAGTTATTCGTGTGATTATCGCTGAAAAAATTACAGAAGAATCTAATATAAAAATGTATGCTGGCTAATTAACGTATTGCTTCTAGGAACTATTACTTGTATTTTCTGTGAATTTGCCCTTCAATTCCCTTTCTCCGTCGTGCTTTTCATTAATTGGTTGTGAAGTTAATTTATTTAAAACGTACGCGGTGCAGCATTATCGCGAAGGAGAATCTAGTCATCTATATTACTTTGAACCCACTCCTTTGTTTTTCTCTACCGTTTCTTTAATGCGTCACATTTGTCAGGTATTTCCACAACGATCTTCACAAACAGTTTTTACAGATTTTGCATAAAAAGATTTGTGCGCAACATTTTCAAATAATTCGCACAGATTCACGACTTTCAAACATATTTTATCTGATTCTCGCGAAGATGTATACGATCCGTCACGTCAGTGTAACATCACGAATAAAATTCTACTGCGTGTAAAATTCTGGAGCTTGAAAAAGAAACTCGGTTGGCGAGCGACAGCTACAAAGCCGTGGGACTTAAACGCGCAGAAGCCGTCGATAAGGAACTTCCGGCTGGCGAAATCGAAGCGAAGAAAGATATTCGTGTACGAGGAAAGGGCCAAAGAGAGAGAGAGAGAGAGAGAGAGAGAGAGAGAGAGAGTCCACGACCGAGTTCTGACCTGCGATCAGGTTCAACCTCGATCGAAGGGGTTGGAGGCGCGTGCGAGGGGGGCGCGTAAGCGTTTTCCTTCTCGTTTTTCTGGAATTTTTCCAGACGCGACAATCGATTTCCGCGTACAATGTCGAGCGCTCTCGGCGCGAATGCAGAAAGCGAACTGGAACGGAAGAAAGACGTGCGTGGCCGTCACAGTGCACACATATCGATTGTCGCCAGCCGTCCTTCTCACTTCCTCTTCCTCCCGTTTCTCTTTCGAGCGGGATATCTGATTCACTCGCGCGACATGTACGCACGCGTGTGCACGGCACCGCGCGTTAACGGCGGCCGAAAGAATAGAATTGCCACGGATCTGGAAAATCGGAGGAAATTAGGGAATATCGGAGAAAGCTTGAGAAATTGCTCGAGAAGAGATTTCTGAAGCTCTCATGCGTGAAAAGATTTAAATGGAAAATTTCTTAATCGACTATCTTACACCAATTGTCACTGAGAATTATGTTACCTTGACTGCTTTTAATTTGTATAGGCATATTTTTTGACGCGTTTGGTTCATCAAGACCATTTTATTCTAGATTTAAATATTTTTTTATTTAAGAATTAAATGTTTCCTTCCTAATAATAATTATGATTGTCTCTGTATCAATCTTATTTTGTGATACACAGAGAAGTAATAACATTGCATCCAGAAATCTTTTTTATAGATGTATTGATGCAAATTTTCAACATTTTTTAAATCAAATGTCTATATTAAATAGAAAAACTAAAATTACATTATACGTAAATTACTATTTTCTTTTTCCAGATTGTTTTTCGTTGAAGTCTATCTAGAAAGATCACTCAGATCGCCATCGTTTGATCATTTTTCATTGCGACAATTACAACAGATTTTCGTGAATATCAAAAGAAATAAGAAAAAAATTTATTATAATAACTACAAAATTACATATTGTATGTATATTATAATATATAGAATATGTTTTATTGTCAGATATTGCGTAAGTACTCATCGATTTTTAACTTTTAAGGTACCTTTTCATTTGACGCTAGACGCTAATAACATTTCGAGTGATTACATGACCACACGTGACCCTTACGTCAACCAAAAAGTTCAAAATTTCCAACTTCATGCTTCAAAGGTTGATATCAATTAGATAGGATATTAATAGAATAATCTTTTAATTGAAAAGCAGATTCTGGAGATGAACGGATTGACGATAAAGCAGTATGCTTTTTCATAGGTTTCGAAGTCGTAGTCAAACGCGAGACACTTGAAGTTTCAAGTCTGTCTTTAATAATACAAAAAGTCTTATAATTTTATTAATTTTAATAAGTTTTGTATTGCAAATTAATTTTCTACATCTTAAATAATAATAAATAACACCTAAACGGAGAGAGAAAAAGAGAACTGTCTATTTATTCCTTTTTCAAAAATAAATTCGTAAATTTTGCACATTTAATCACAAAAACCTTCTGTTTTTCCTTAATTTTTTTTTGTCCAGCCAGATATTGCAGATAAGTACTCCTCGATTCTTAACTTTTAAGGTATCTTTTCGTTTTACACTTTTGACGCTAATGGCATTTCGAGCGAACACGTAATCACACGTGACCCTTACGTCAACCAAAACGTTCCAAATTTTTAACTTTATAAAGCTTCAAAAGTTGGTATCAATTAGATAAGATATTAATAGAATAATCTTTTAATTGAAATACAGATTCTGAAGATGAATTGATGATAAATTCTGAAAATGTAAGTTAATCGCAAGTTTATTAATCTATTTTATATAAAAAAATTATTTATCGTAAAATTTTATATAATAATTACATTTATTATATTTAGTATTATATATCATCTAAAAAATTGTATATGATAATTATATTTATTACTCGTATATTTAATATTATATATCATCTAAAAAATTTTAATGGAAAAATACTTGGGATAGTAATTAAAGCTGATAAACTCTGTAAAGTTAAATCTTTACAATTTCTAATAAAAAGTATTTTGAATATTTATTAGTAATTTACATTTTCAGATTAATGTCAATATGTGTGGCGATTGTTTTAACAAAATTGAGAATAATTATTTAAGAGGATGCTAAAGTAACAAGAGAACTTCCTCAATGTCAGTACTGCAGATTATTTTTTCTGCAGAAGGAAAAGGGGGAATGCTAACATCAAGCTAATGCTCTTTGTCCAACGCATAGATCTGTCTTTGTTTTTCGATTGTAGTGCCATCTGCGAAAAGACTTATCAATTACTTTTGCACACCATCACTGCTTTGTTTATGACAGTTCAGCTTCGCTGAGCGAAATATGCATGCCGGTAAAAGCACATTAATTAATCTTTTTTGTTAGGCGTTTAGTCGTAATTTCATACGGTCAATGTTATTCGTGCGTGTTTTCTTAAGGGTGCTCTACTCTCATTTGGTATGTGCGAGCTACACAACTTCTGTACTAAGGTAAAGTTAATCTCAGGTGACGGCTATACGAGTGAATTTTTAATGATTTATTAACTTTTTATTCGATTTTCTTGTAAAATTTACCTGAGCATCCTTTCTTTTTACGCGTATTTTAATTCTATAAAAAGTTTTTGTGATTCTGTAACGCCAATTCGAAGATATTTAAAAGCTGTAAATGTCGGTAATTCGCGGTACTTTAGCATCCTCTTAAGTATTTTTCCATATTTCTGTAATAAAATTTTTTAAATAACATGTAATATTAAATATAATAAATATAATTGTCATATAAAATTTCACGTTAAGTTATTTTATATAAAATAGATTAATATGTTAATTTGCGATAACTTGCATTTTCAGAATTTATTGTCAATTCCTCTTTAGAATTTTTTATTTAAAAGATTCAATTAATATCCTACCTAATTGGTATCAAGCTTTGACGTTTGAAGTATTGAGTGGCAAATTTGAACTTCTTTTTGATGCTAGGATTACGTGTGGTCACGTAATCGCTCGAAATTTTATTGTAACATCAAGCGTCAAATGAAAAGATATTTTTACTCTTATATGATTACTACTATAATATAAACGGTACTAAAAAGTAAAATAAATATGACAAATAAATAACAAGAAAATGCGAATAAATCTTAAAATAAGAACATTGTCGAAATAATTTGATGCAAAGCCGAAACGATCGTATGGTAATATTTATTGTCTTTACATTTAACTCGAACTAAATGCAATGAGATATTGTAAGCGTAAATTGTAATCAAAACATCTCTGAATAGAAAAATATCAATACGGGAAAACGTTATTATAAATATTTGATTGCTTCTAATTAAAGATCCAGCTTCGCTCTTTGATCTCTAATTTATTTTCTCGACAATTTTTTAATTTCGAAGCCACATACCTTTTGTATAATTTTAAAATAAATATATTATTGCCTGTAAGAACTGCCGCGGTTAACAATGCAGATAAGCCCAATCATTCTGATACTTCGTATAAAATACATTTCGATCCTCGAGTTGGAGCTTTTTCAGTACTTGGTACAAAAAAAAACAAAGATTGAAATAAGAAATGAGATAGCAATGGTTCGATGTTTTTTTCCATTATTCGTATTAAATTCTGAATTGAGCGTTCAAATAATACGTGAAAGGATAAAAATGATTGTCTGTCAGTGGGCATCAGAATTGATCTAAATTGAAAAAGCCAGTAATATCGGGGACATCCGTGAACATTTAAGTATTGAAATTATGATTGCAAGGTAACTCCGATATGTACATACGTTGCACCTAACAAAAACTCAATTTATCAAGTACTATTTAATACTTTTAAGGAAAAGAAATTGTTCCAATAAAAATTTCATACTCTTTACTACTATAAAAAAAAATTTAAAAATATGAAATATTTTTCTTATATTTGAAAAAAAAACTTTGAAACATCCTTACATTTTTGCCGTTTATTAAAAGGGGGATTATAGCCATTTATGAGTGGACCAATCAAGTTGTACAAAAAATACAAGAGCTAAGTACTCATATTTTCGTGTTACTCCATCCTTTACTATTAGTTTGTTTTCTGTTCCTGAACTTTCTGAACTACTATATGTACACTTAAAATGAAATAGGTACATGTTTCAAAGTTAGCGAAAGCGAGAAGAAAAGTTCTAGTGCAGTCTAGTGCACGAATAAAAAACAAACTTTATGTCTCTACACTTAAGTATCACGAAATAATCACTAAACCTTTTACATCTTCTACATAGAGTAATTTTACGTAGATTGTAATACATCGCTGCGTCACTCATAACATTGACAAATTACTTTAACTCGCGGTTAATATTAAGGATGTACATGTCATACTTCAAAACATTTTAAAAATATAAAAATTTCTTAGAATATTCTATAGTATTACGTTTGCGTATCTGTATAAAATTTGAGCATAGTTCACTTATTGGTTTAAAAGTTATTTACTTTATTGTTTACTCTTGATTCTTATATAAAATCGCGTTTTGCAGTATTTGTTTGCAAATTTGATGGGAAAGTAGCATTACCAATTAAAACTTTTACATTTACTAATAAAACTCTAATAAACATTCGTGCAAAAATTCATTTAGATCCACTTACTCGTTTAAAAGTTTATTTATTTATTTAAAACAGTAACAAAATAGAATAGTTTTCGTTGCAAAAATTATTAATAGCTACGTTTCGAATTTCATTGCGAGTACTGAAAATCTATAGTTTTCGTTAAATGCATTATAGATTTTCAGTATTCTGAGTGAATAATGGAATGCGCCTATAAATCAAATTTTTCATTGTTTTTTTCTTTGCAGCTAGTTTTAAGACCAAAATTCGAGCATTAGCGATTAAAATTTTTTGTTGTTGATTAGAAAAAAAAAAGAATAAATGTAGACAAGCTTTTAGTTTTTAAATTTCGATAACTTTTAGCACGTATAGCTAAAACATTTTTAAGAGTAGAAAATTAAAATTACAATATAATAGAGGAAGAACATCGGTTGTGGAATATATTCGGGGTGGTGAAACACTATGATATCTCGTATAATTTGCGTTCAATTTTAAGAGCAACCATTAAAATTACTTCTTTACAGTCTATTTACACATTGTGGAATGGTTAATGGTTATTAGTGTTCGCTGTGTTTTTATAAAAATTACATTTCAGTTTTGTAGGTAGCAAAAATTTTTACAGGTGTATATTTTCTACCCAATTTTAAGGATTATATTGCATATTAATTTTTTAATTTTAGTCTAACTTGGAAGCCTTGAATGTAAATTTCAAATAATATTATTGAATTTAACGTGTAGCATAATGTAAGTAATATATTAATTCGACAAATAAAGTCATGTTATTTATGGACTGTGATTGTGGAATATGAGTCTGCCATGTGCATCTCTCTTGCGACTTTACAATCTCATTGTAGACATTATATAATGTTTATTAGAAGGGAAAAAATTATTATAAAAAGTTTCAAATTTTATTTAAAAAAGTTTTTAAGCCAGAAAATTTTTTTTTAATAAAGTATATTTTATAAAATAATCTTAAATCCTTGTTTTGTGGTATTTATTTGTGTATAAAATCTATGAAATAACATTAATTTGTTTTTTTATAAATAAAAATGCGTTTCATGACATTAGTTGTTAATATTCCACGATCTTCTTGCTATTCCACAAACGCATCCTTTTTTCCCTCTTCAGTAAATTGCAAATTACGTTTCTTTTATATACCCGATAAACTTCTACCTATAGGGTAATTGGTAGAACTCTATGGCTAATAAATTGGCATAGAATTGAGTTGTGTTAATATTTACTGAGTTAGTGTCAAAAAACAAAATAATATTCCACAACTCCCTCCTTTCTTCTACTAATATAACATAAAGACATATAACAGAGTGATTATAAGTAATTTATCTTTATGCTTTTTGTTTTTTTTTTACTTTTGGGGTGTAAATCCCAACGCGACGTAAATATCGGAGTTACCCTAAATCTATCACGCAAAGTCAGCCATAGCTCTTACAGGCAATAATACATTTATTTCACATTTGATTTATATATTGACTAGAACCTTTTTTATTCTTTGGTATTAGAAAGTTTTTGATACCAAAAAAATACCGTGGGAAAGAAGTTAATCCTAAATGCACGCCAATCATACATCCACAAGAAAAAAGGAAGCTTCACAGAGAAAAAAAGATATACACGTGGAGTGAAGAGAGCTACAGCAAGATATTTTTACGACAAGCGTAACGTGACATAATTAATGTCATATATCTAGCTAATGGGGAATGGAACATGATCTGATTTAATTTGCAAATGAAATTTACCTGAGTTGGTACATGATCGACGGCTTTCTTTCTCTCTTGCTTGTATGATCGTTATATTGTAACAATATACACGTCCAGAACGCGTACAAAGGCACGTGTATACGGGCGTGTTAATGCCTAACCCAGAAATGCAAATGTTTCAACCGTTGTAACACTGATACACAGCACGCGCGCGCGCGCGTGCGGACGCGAGTGCGATTCCTGGGCCGGGAAAGTGAAATACCGCGGGTCCGAGATACGTAAAACCGGATAGTCAATGTGGAGCAACGTGTGGCCGTTATCAGATACGCGCCCGGCGTACATTCGTATGCAGACACGATGAATATTTAGCGATACGAAGTAACACGTCTGGCGTAAAGGGATTTAGAATGCCATGGATAACGGTGTAACGGTTGAAATGATCCGGGAACAACGGCGACGTTACGCCGCGCCGCGGGAAATGTGCAATGTTTATGTTAAATATGCGAAAAGCTCTCATTTGACGTGCAATTGGCATCACGAAGTTAATTGCGTAAACAGCGGATTCGGCTGGTAATTACGACTGAATTCCCTATCGTAGTCCTTACAACGAAATATGTTAATTTTATTACCCGCAACAAATTAGATATAACTAGAAATGAAAATAACTGACAAAAAAAAATTTAGAAACTTTGAGTAAAAAATTCAGTGAAACAGCTTTCTATTCTGGATTTATTAAGTTTTTTATGCGGATATAGTATGTATCTTTTCACATTTTTTTAACGCTATTTTGTTCTAGAATTCAGTTTATGCATTCATCCAAAAAATTTCTGTATAAAGATAAGTGTCAATCAAAATGTAATACAATGACTAAATGACGATGATCATGAATATCTAGATCATTGTCAGCAGGAAATGAATTTAAAGTTTATATTATTTGATTTGCACAAGCAAGGGTATTTTCGCTTCGAGTTGAAATTATAAATACACAGAAGTATTAAATAATATCGACATAACGCATCAAACGTATATCAAAAGTTTTAATAATAATTACGTAGAAAAATAAATTTTGTTTCTTTCTTTTAGTATTTTGGTAAAAGTACAATTTTTTAATCGTAAAATCTGAATTACTCGGTACTTTTTATCATAAAAAAACTTTTTTACTCGGTTTTTATTCCGATTTCATAAATACTTGTTTTTTTTATCTCTAATTGTCATAAAGATTATTTCTTGTTACATTATTTATATTAACGGAAACATGCATAACGAGATTTAACCGTAGCAAATGAAAAATGAATGGAACAAAATTAATATACAAGTAATAAGATGAATAGACTTTACAGAGCATTAAAATAGGAAAGAGTTGCTGTATGCATACCAGTTTCCTAAAGCGTACATATCTCTTAAATATTTTATATTTTTACTTTATATAAGCAACATTTAGTAACAAAAATAAAAGTAAATAGGAATAAATAATATATACAAAAGTTTAACAAGTTTCATCTTGTTTTGTGCATGTTATCAGCATTTAAAAAAATCAAATATTTCTGATATAAATTTTTCGCCAATTTATATAGCTAATAATAACGTCATGATGCAATTTTATTTTTAATTATCATGTTTTTGTAAAGAAAGGCTTGTTGTAGTATATTTTACATTCATTGTATATACATATTTATGATTTAAAAATTAAAAATTAAATCGATATTTTTATAAACTCTATCAAGTGTCTTAACTCGTATCATTACAAAACTACAATACAGATGATACTAATGTAAGATTAATAAGTGATAAAGGTAAAACTGATAATCGCTATGAATAAAAATATATCAATTACAAAAATAAATTCAATCCAGTTTTATTTTGGTGTTTTTATTTTTTCATTACTGTTATTTATTAATTATTGAATATTGAATATTTTATTGCTTTTTTGATTAATTATTAAAAAATAAGTATTTATTAATAATTTCTTATATTTTTAATTACCTTCATTCATAAATTTGATATTTTCGAAGATAATACGATTTAAAAGACTATGGATACGCTTTAGGCACGAACAGTTTTCTAAATTACATTTTTCGCAGCATATTATAGAAAAACTTGTAACAAATTAATTCGTTACTGAAAGATTTAATATGTAATAATAAATGATTGAAACATCAAGCTTTGATTTCAAACTTTGATTTCAAACTTTGATTTGCATCCAAAACAGCAACAAATGCGAAATATAATGAAAAGTAATTTAAATAATACGCAACTTTCTCCTAATATATAAGTTTATCTCATTAATTTTTCCTTTTCTTCGTTGTATAATTCATGACCTTTCATGAACTTTCTCATTATAAGACATGTAATTGATATTGTTTGCCAATCTATTCAGTTACATAAGCAATTCATTATCGAAGGTAAGTCCATTATGACTATAACGTTTACATTCCTTTGATATCAACCATAGTAATCCGGTATTAAAGAAGCCGTCATTGCGGAGATAATAGCAAAATCGAAATTACGACGTTAATTTTTTATAAGGGTTTGATCATCCGTTTCGAGAGTAGAAATGTAATGCTACGTTCCATATTCGTTACGGAGTACCTCGTACATCCTACGTGGCAAAGTGCGAGGGTGTTTGCAGTATTATCACTCGACGCAAACCGAAGCCCGGTTGAAACGGTAGATAAGCACCCGTAAATAACATTCGACAGCGATAGAAATGAAGGGAGGTAGCCGACGTCGGGCGGGTTAGGCGAAAACCGGGGTCGGGAGCGGATTACGTAACACGACGCGAAGTTTATCAAGTTAAGATACTAATCCCGCATGTACAACGGTATAGATACCGGTACGGGCGATTAACTTATTGGATCGTGTAAACGCGACCCACGGGGAAAAGTTTCGAAACGGCAAAGCGGGGCGATGAAGGTGATGGTGGAGGAGGAGGAAAAGGAGGAGGAGGAGAGGCGATGGATCCGGGGCACGATTGCGCCGCAGTCGCGACGCGAAATTTCCGTCAAACTTATATACGCGAAGAGAGATCGATAACCGGCTTACGTGTGTGTACGTATGTGTTGCAGCGCTTGGTTTTGGTAATTAGCGGCGTGCCATCGCTGCACATTTTCCAAATGGATTCGCAGCTATCGGATTTAGGTTCGGAGCTACAGCTTATGGCTTCGCCTAACGCCACGTTCGCGAGAGAATATATTTATTATATAATAATAGAATTTATTTTTGTTTAAAAGAGATTTTGCAGCACAATGCGCTAAAAAAAGGAATCGCATCGATTACTGTCAGCATTTGAATTGATGGTATTAGCGAGCGTATATGGATTCGTAAGCGAAATTTGCACCGGAGTTATAGGAGATCGATAAACCGTGTCCAGTTTCGTCCAGTATCGCTCAGTTTTGCTAATTACCAGCCCGCATTATCGGTGTACATTTTTCGCATTCTATCAACTCTTCGTTAAGCACAATACAATTCAGAATCGATAGTCGCGTCGAATGAAAACGGCAACGGAAATATAATAAATGTTTAAATAAGAAATTAAACAAATGGAGTTTATCAAGCTTTTTATCTCCTAGAGAAAAGATGAGAGTAATTTTATAAACAAATTCTTAACAATTTCTTTTACAGTTTTTCATATTTAAAATTTAATCGTGAATTCTAAAACAGATCGAAAAACTTTCATATTTTTAAGCAAGATTTACGTATTGCGAAATTAATTAAGACAAGAAAATTATTCTACCAATTATTATTCACTGCATTTTTGCTTTGAATATTATATTTAAAAAATCTTGAACAAAGAAACAAACATGCAACAGTAAAATAAATTTGATAATAAGGAAAATAAGAGAGAGAGACTAGTTCTAGCATAGTAATCAAAAAGATTTAGCGCTAAATATAATTCCCTCTTTAGCCGCGTTTGTAACGAATTTTTAAAAACGTCACTTCCATCAGAAATTTTGTTACCATCCGCGATAGAGGCTGCTCGGTGATAGGAAATGCCATGTCAATCGAATTTCCAGGCATATGCCAATGCTTTCAGCTCGACATTGATGCGCTCCTTTATCTGCGCTTATTAAATATGGCGCGCACATTGATCCACTTATTATCACAGTGCACGTCTGTCGCTTCCATCAATCCATGACAATTTTTGTTGACGATGAGCCGTTTCTTCGCATAGCGTTTTCGTATAACTTATGAAGAAATGTTAATTTACTGTTTAGCGGAAGAGATACAGAAAAAAAAACGCGAAATGGAAATAGAGGGAGAAAAACACTACGTGTTATTTTGAGCACACGATATACAAGACGATTATTTCCAGGATATGCATCACTTCCTGTCATTTTTGTATACAACCGGATTTTTACATTAAATTTAAGACCGGGTAAAAGAGTTAAAGTTGGACCCGGTAAAACCTGGGATATTATTTTTATCGTTTACGAGGTAACGCTTTTTATCAAGATTAAACCAGTACGTCATAGAGTACTACCTGTATCGAACCGTGCGAAAGAATAAATATATTGATTTTCACCGGCCTATTTACCAGCATGTATATTCTACATTGCGTTACGTCAGATTCGTTTCAACAAATTTTAGAGTACACAAGTTCAGAAACGACTAACTAGATTTTCTAGCATTATTTGTATGCAAATTTAAAATTTCTGCAACAGCGGGCGCTGTGACTCTCGCTTGTGGGTATAATAAAAAAAATTGTTTATACGTTCACCATTTATAGATATAATAAATATTCTAAAATATAGTTATTATATTATGAAAAACTATTTTAATGTTAAGGCTACAAGTTAGTGTAAATTAGAAATAAGTTAGGGTAAGCTAGTTATAAGGTAGATGTAAGCGAACTCCCGGAAATGAAAGATGATAGAATCTTTAACCCTGAGGGGATCAGAATATATTCTATTCTAATGTCAAGGCATCATACATATACTCGTATAAAATGATAAACACATTATATAATTTTTTTGCTGCGATGCTGATGAAAATGTCAAGACATATAATAAAGATGCAAAAAATCGACAACATTTACAAAAAATAAACGTACGATAATTTTAGTTTACTAACAATTTACTTTGTTAAAAATTTAATCGGAATCAAAGTGACAGTTACTACCAAAATTTAAATAATTTTTTCAGCAAATGCCTTTAAATAACCTTTGCTGAGATGCCAAAATACGTTAGCTGTAAACGGGATTCCAAGAATGAACGTTGATCGACGCATAAATTCAATTTGAATTTGATTTCTGCTCTGTAAACTTGCGCGACAGAGAATGTGTCAAAGGAAACGCGACTTCAGACTTTCTCGTGCATTAAAACGCGTGCTATAGCTTCAGCATGGTCGATAAGTCGTTTTGTGAAGAGCTTGAATGGCGATGCCGTCACTGATACACCATTCACAAATCACAGTACAGAAAAATTTCATTTCATTTCGAAGACCGTGCGCGGGTAAACTGGTTTTACAACAATACTTATACCCCCACGTATACACGCTTTGTTTTTCTATACACATTACGTGTATGTCTCTGCGCAAGAGAAAAATCACTCTTACGATCGATGCGATTTTCCGACGGTAGATGTCGAAAAATAGAAGGAGCGATTTATCATCTAGCTCATGAGATTGCGATTTCATTATCCTCCGTCTCGCCGATGCAGAATTCTACTACTTAGTAATACAATAGCAACGCGCTGGCGAGACCACTGGTAATACAATTCATGTATTACATGTATAATTTCACTGTAACTATATTGAACTTGTATACAGAATCCGTGCACTAGAATCCGTGAAGTCAGTTTTGATTACAGATTTAGTATTTAACGAGTCTTCTGATTTGATCGTTTCTGTTTAGTTATTTATTGCAACTATTTGAGTGTACCTATTTAACTATTTAGCTAATATTTTGAAATAAAAAATTGCATTATCTTAAAAAAATGTAGCGGAATTTTTGACTTTTGTAAAAAATTTTACTTTTACAGATTACGTTTCTTTAATAAAAATTATATACGCATATTAAGTCTCCCTTAAGAAAGTGTTTCAATAAACTGATTAGCTACAACTGTAATTGATGAAATATCATCAGTTACAGATTATAATAATCAGTTTATTGACACATTTTTCTTAAGGACAAAAAATTGATTTTTTTAGTAAAAAATGTTTGACAGTTACAAAGAATTTTATAGTGGTTATCGTTTTAATATAGAGACATTTAATAGAAAACATGACGATTTGAAAAACAAAAATTGAAAAATATTTCAAAATAAAATCAATTTAAAAATAATTAAAATTGTAATTTATCAAGAAATATTTAATAAAAAATTAAAATAAAATATTGAGTTTTTTGGATTGTGTTCTATACCTACATTTAATATCAGAGAAAAAAATTGTCCGATGGAAATCAATAAAAATTGCCAATTTGCTCAAATTTGATTAAAAAACAATATTATTTCGAATGTTTGCACACCAGTTGGACTTTTTTGTTAAAATTCCAATTGCAGTCGAACTGGAATGTTCCTCTGCACAACACAACTTTGTTTATTATAGTTGACTCCGTAAAACCATCATGGAGAATCACGGTTTTCTTTAATTGGAACATATCTCGTTGTTCGATCGGCTCCCGCGTCCATCGGATGCCGATATCCACCGCGACGTTTCCGTTCATCCTCGACATTCAAGCCGACGAGGCGCACACATAAAAAATCGATAGCCGTCTCGATTTACTATGACACACCGCCGCTACGTGCGTCCTTCCACGCTCGTCGAAGCGGAATCCGACTTCCTCGTCCGGCACACCAGCAGCAATTGCCACGGAAAGACTAACGGCTACCGTTAATCTATTAGACTATCGTAAACCATATCTAGCAGTCTAGCTAGTGGATGATATGAACTCGAAATCGACGCCAACTGGTCTGAATTAGTTAGATGATTAATTGTAAATTATTATTCATCGAGGATCAGCGCACAGAGATTAGCAGATCGTCGCCTTAAAGTCCAGCGTCAACTAATGTGAACTAATTAGATAGTCAGTTATTAATGTCGACTATCTCGGTTAATTGTTAGATAATAATAATATAAATGACTACCGTGATTTGTGTGCGTGGTTTGGTTAGCCAATGGCTGTCATAATCACTACATGACTTCGTCTTCACAATCTCCACACGGCACGTTTCGGTCACGTCTCGACACCGACGGTTATTGCGCTCTAGAGCCGCTCTAGAAGCTGCTCTAGAAGCTGCTCTAGAAAACGTGAGATCGCGGGAGGTGAACCGTACAGTGGTGCGAACTCCTGGCCGACCGAGAAGTTTCCGCGCGTACGAGTTTTCCTCGAGCGGCGTGTTATTGATCTAGCAGAGTCAAATGCGGCTTCGAAGCAAGGCTCGCCGTTGCCCTAGGCACACTCGATGGTGCACGTTTCGTGGCCTGGGTGTGTCGTTACGCCCGTGGACTATCAATGGGCTTCGGAGCAGCGGCTCTCCCAGTGATCTCCCATCGAGCGAGTCTACAGGCTCGGGTCTGAGAGGGAGACTCGTGTACTCGTAAAAGCGAGCATTTCTGTGTGGACTAACCTCCTATCAACCGGTGCGTGGTCGCGATTCCCTGGTCTGCCAAAGTGCCATCCCGCTGCGACGTTTGCGACTGAGAAAGAACGCGAACGGCACGACGAACGACGATACCGTGGCGGCGGTATGGTGCGTCGGTCTGACCGGTGCGTGGCGTATCCACTTGGAAAGTAGATCGAGCGGCTCTCGATGACGAAACTAATGTCGATCACTCAGGATAAACGCGAGGAATAAGAAGAGAAGAAAATGCAAGGACAAAGAGAGAAAGAGAGAAAGAGAAAGAGGAAGAAGAGAGAAGCAAGAGAGGGAAAATGAGAGAAAGATAGAGAAAGAGAGAGGGAGAAAGAGTGAGGCCGGACGGCGCTCGAAGAAACGAGAAGAGGAATCGTCTGCGAGGGTGGAAGCAGCGGACGGACAGACCCTTCGTGATCCGAAAGCTGGCGTGTTCGAACTGCGACCGCTCTGTGCGACTGCCGTTCTGCCGTAGTAGGGAGAAGGGGGTGGAAGAAGGGGATGATGTTGGTAAGGGGTGGGAAAGCCGGAGAGAAAAGGAGAAAGAGGCAAGTGTAGAGAGGTAGGCAAATGTCGACATTAGGAGAAGGAGGAGCAGAGGAAAGCAACGAGAAAGAGAAAAACAGACGAAAAAGAGGAATGAAGAGCTGCTGAAGTGAGGGCGGTAAAGAAAGAGAGATCGAAATGGTGAGAAAAAGAGGAGGCTGAAGGGGAGAAAAAGAAATGTTGCAGTCAGCAAAATGAGGAGAGAGGAAGAAAAGTGGAAGAAGAATGGAAGAGTGTGAGGATCTGAAAAAAAAAACATTGGAGCGAGAGGGAGCCACAATAATGACTATCGGCGCAGCCATGAAGAGGAGACGAATCAAGGGGGAGGAAGACCTACGGCGGTCAAACGGTGGTTGCGAAGGAGAAACGAGCATTTTATGTTATTAAGTTTGTAAAGAGCTAAAGGCTAAAAAGCGCTATCAGGGTTGCGATTAGATCAGTAACGGCGATGGACGGTACGTGACGGACGTTCGTTTCGTTGAGAGGAAAGCAACGAGAATGAGGAGAGACAAAGGAAAGTTGGCCGCAGAAGAGAAAAATCCACTTATTTTGGATGGAGAAGTGGAGAGATGGCGATTCTTACATATGAGCTCCAAGCCTTTGAAAAAAATACGCACGAGAAAGGGATGTTTTGCTGAAACGATAAACCTTATTTCAGTTGGAAATTTAAAGGACTCCGGCTCTTAAACACAAATTACTAAAAGAATGAATCCCCTTAGATATAAAGACAGCACTCGTTGTGGAAAATGGAACATACGTGAAGCTAACTTAGAAGACATACGCAAAATAAAAAATAAAAGAGAAAAGAACGAATTTTTTTTGTAACTGATACTCTTACAATGAAAAGGGTAATGAAGAAGCACTAAGGGGATGTTTTCAGAATCGGAATAAAAATTTTAGATGCGATTGAGACAAAAGGGCATTTGGCTGCACAAAACAGAAATTCCAAAGTTCCTCTTGAAAAACGAGTCAACGAGGAATAGAATAAAGAATGAGAAACGTATTAAAGAGAAGCAAAAGAGCACATCAGGAGACGAAGAAATGCATAGAAGACGCAGGATGGAGCAGGAAAGAAAAGGGACTTAGAAGAACGAGATGAAAAGAGGAAGGAAGGGGGTGCACTCGCTCGTCGCCGGGTGGGGGGGAAGACCTCCCCG
>QKQZ01038125.1:0-14362 GCA_003595255.1 Solenopsis fugax
TGCTCCAACTGTTAATAGAAGGAAAGATAGAGGGAAGAAGAGGACTGGGCAGGAAGAAGATGTGGCTTCGAAACATCAAACATTGGACAGGGATAAGAACTACGGAAGAATTAATCCACACTACCAGAGATAAGGTTGAATGGTCGAAAATGATCGCAAACATCCATTAATGGATAGCAGCAGAAGAAGAAGAAGATATCACTTACAGTAATTAAATAACTTTATTGTACAGATAATATATACAAAAAACTTTTAGTATGAAGAAAGAAAATTTAGCAGTGAAAACCAAAACATCCAGAAGGAAGACACTGACATACTTGCCCTTTTGGAGAATAAAAGTGAAAGTTAAGAAAAAGAATTAATTTATTTTATTATTAGTTTAGATATTTATTTAGTTTATCTCTTAAACTGTAGTGTTCGGAAAAAGTTACACTACTGATAAACAGTTTATAACTTTTTAATTCGTAACAATATTACTTTATTATATTAACTAATTATATCAATGTTTTTTCTTTCTATGTCTAATATTATATCAATGCGTTATTTTTTTTATGTCTAATATTGAATGTAACAATTTTTAAAATAACAAGAATAACAATAAAAATGAAAAAAATCATTAAAATAATTTATTTATTTAATTCCTCGCAATATTATATAAATATCACTTAAACATCACAGAAATATTATATAATATCACAATACTATTACTGTGAAATATCACAGTTATATTACTTTGATACGTTTTTGCGGACATTTTGATATTACTGTGATATCACAGTAATATTTCGTGATATTTCTGCTATATTTCATTGTTATATTGCAATGGAAATGTGATATTGCTGTGATATTATTGCAATATTACGTGCTATGTGGGTTGTTTCGCATAGGCGCTCTGATGTCTGAATATAGCTTTGTTGACTCTATCTTGCTCTATTTGTAATCCGACAAAGGTACTGCAATCACTTAGAGTGATCTCGAAATTCTCACTCAGTGAATTCACGATTGACTCGAGTACTCTTTTAGATTTCGCCGCAATAATGCCGTCGTCAACGAATAGCGCTAAATACATTAAATCCTTGAAAACTTTCGAAGAAAATACATTTGTCGGTGTGTGTTTACTTGAGATTAAATTGCTTTAAGAAACTAGAGAACTTCGCGTTCCAGCACCTGGGCGCTTGTTTTAACCCGTACAACGATTTATTAAGTTTACACACTGCATTTACAGGGACCGGTACACTTGGACACCGTACAATTAGACACCGCTCACTTGCACACTGTTCAGTTAGATACGAAAAGAAGCGCACCGTTCACTTGCACACCGTTCAGTTACGTACCGCTCACTTGCATACCGTTCAGTTGCGCACCGCTCACTTGCACACCGCTCACTTGCCCACCGCTCACTTGCTCGGTATGGGACCTCGCTGACGGGGTGGGTGCCGTAGGCCCACCCCCTTGCACCCCCCGTGTGTGTGTGTTTGCGGTGCGCTTCTTTTCGTGTCTAACTGAGCGGTGGGCAAGTGAGCGGTGCGCAACTGAACGGTGTGCAAGTGAGCGGTGCGCTTCTTTTCGTGTCTAACTGAACGGTGTGCAAGTGAGCGGTGTCTAATTGTACGGTGTCCAAGTGAAGGCCACTCGCATTTACATTATTGCCTCTGTCGACGTCGAAACCTTCCGGAATCTCCATATGAATGTCTTCTTGCAACTCTCCGTATAGGAATGCGGTCCGCATGTCGAACTGGACAGCTTCAAGATCTTGTGTGATGATCGCCAGAAGCACGCGTAATGAGTCGTATCTCACGACTGGTGAAAATGTCTCGGTGTAGTCTTCTCTTTCCTGTTATTTTCCTCTCCCGCGCGCACACTGGCATGCCTTAAAGCGATGTGCACTTCCGTTTGTATCTCGCAAGATTTTGAAGATCCACTTTGAGTCTATCGTTTTCTTGCCAGGAACTTTTTGCACCACCGACTATATCTCGTTTCTTGTATGAGCCTTGAGCTCTTCGTTTATTGCTTGGATTCGTTTTGAAGCATCGGATCCAGTCAAGGCATTCTGATATGTGGTGGGAACTAGATGCTCAATTAGATTTACTTCGTATCTCGAAGGACGAATTTTATTTCGATCCCTCAATATGTGTGGCTCGTTTACCGACTGTCTTCCTCGTTCGGTGACTGGAACACTATGTGCATTATCGACTGCTGCTTCTTCGTCGCTGTCTTCGTCGATATTGTCGGTGTTTTCGACCGTTGGTTCCTCATTGTCATCCTGCTGACTCTTTGGTAACGGCACTTCCACTTCTGATGTCGCTGTCATCTCTCGGTCCTCTTTTTCCACACGTTCGTCAAATATGACATTCCTTGAAAGAGATACAGATTTTGTTTCACAGTCATACAATCTGTAGTTCGACGAATCTCCTTGGTAACCAACGAGGATCGTTTTTTTCGACCTCGCGTCGAATTTCTTGATGAACTGCTTCGGAACATGGACATAGGCCACCGATCCAAAAATCCTCATGTGACTTAGGTTCGGCTTCTTGCCTGTCCATAGTTCGTACGGCGTTTTGCTTCGGCCCGATCCTGTCCGTCCCGCTCGATTCAACGTGTAGACTGTTCATGGCTTCCGCCCACAGATTCGTTGGCAACCCTTTTACTAACAACATTGTTCTTGCGCACTCGACGATGGTTCGGTTGTCTTGTTCCGCTCGTCCGTTCTGTGCCAGAGTATATGGAGCCGTGTTTTCCATTTTTATTCTCCGCGATGCCAAGTAATTCCATATTTTCTTATTGCAATACTCGGTACCGTTATCGACCCATAACGTTTTTACCGACCGGCCGAACTTGTTGACGAGCATTCGTTCGAACTCCACGAAACGGTCAAAAACGTCTGCTTTATGCTTGATGAAGTACATGTAGCGAAATGCAGTGGCATCGTCTTTGAATGTCACAAAATACTCCGCACCGCCAAAAGACCGTGCATTGGTCCGCACATATCACTGTGCACGAACTCCCCGGGTTTTCGAGTCACGACTGGTTTATCAAACGGTAACTTGTGTAGCTTGCCGAGCTGACACGCTTCACAAAAGACCTCACTAGTGTCCGTCACGCCTTCAACGAGTCCTTTCTTTGTTAACTCGCTAACGCAGACACATTGATCTGTCCGATTCGCTCGTGCCACACTTTCATGCTCGTGGCATACACGTTCAACTCTTTATTTGAACACGGTACACGGAAGAACATTCGGAAAATCTGATTAGACTGTCGCGCCCCCGTCGCCACAATTTGTCCGTCGCGCTCAACCGTTACCTATGAGCCTTTGAACTGCACGCAGAAACCTTTCACTGTGCACACACCGACGGAAAACAAATTTTTCTTGACACTTGACACGAACAGTATATTTTCAATTGTACCCTCTTGCTACGTTCTTGTTCCGTTCACTAGTTTTTCTATTAGGATTCTACCGACACCCTCGACCGCGCACACTCCGTCGTCGCCCAGAGAGACAACTTCTCCCTCTGTTCTGCGAAACTCAACGAACCAGTTCTTCCGGAAGGTAATGTGTGCCGACGCGCCACTGTCGGTAAGCCAGGCATCGCGTATATCGGTGCGCATCATCAGTTGCACTTGTTCGACCGTCGGTTCGACGTATCGACCGATAGCTTTTTGGAACTCTGCACTCTTCTCGGGCGTAGTTACAACGAACGCACATCCGCCGCCTGCTCCTTTGTTATTGTCTTTTGTTGAACACTCACTCGCGTAATGACCTTTGTCCTGACACCGGTAACACATGATATTTTTCTTGGAACGTCGTGTTTTCTTGTTGCCCTTTTCTTTTGCCCCTTCCTTTTTCGATGCACTCAGCATCGTTGCCGCTAACGCACTTGTAGCTTCATCCACCGTTGTGAGTCTGCTTTCTTCATGAATCAGCCTCTCAAACAGATTTTCAACCGTCTGTCTCGCGGGATCACGCTATTCCAAGCGACTGTCTGAACTTCGTCGTTAGACTGGCCAGAATTTTCGTCATTACCATCAGTTCCGAGACATGCTCTCCTAGGTCAGTGAGTTGTCGCGCCATGTTCTGCATCTTAGACACGTGCTGAACAACCGAGTCTGTAGGGTTCATCCGGTATTCGTGGAAGCGTTGCGTGAGGATCAGCTTGTTCGTTGCTGATTTCTGTTCGTGAATTCGGCACAACTTGTCCCACATCTCTTTTGCCATGGTGCAGACAAGGACGCATTCAAGCTGCGCATTTTCCATAGATGATGCAATAATCGCTGTGGCCTTCGCGTCGTCTCGAATCCATGCTTTCGCTGCAATCCCGTTCGCGCCAACTCTGTCCACTGGCATGACTCGCGTTCCATCCACCACGTCGTAGATATCGTTTGCCACTAACACTGTCGTTATCTGAAACTTCCTTGGAAATTGGTCCCGTCGAACCTCTTAATTTGCCTCATTAAGAAATTTTTCATTCTCACTCGCTTTACTGAATGTTGTTTTGTGAGAAGAACACACGAAAACACCGACACGACTCTGACCATAACGACCGAGACAAACCGTAACCGTCGCGTTTGAGCACAATTTTTACTCGTGCACCTTCGTCTCACTTCCAAGTAAGGATATCAAAAGCATCCGCGTAGCTGGGGTGTCTGGGCCTATAACCTGATAACTTGAGACAGATTATTCTCTCTTGAATTAGGACTTGGAGGGAGACAATGAGTATTTTTCTTCTTATATAGCACAGAGATTTTATTTAGCAAGCTCGATACGTGCGTACAGTACGTATGATCGTCTACGATTAGATGGCGCTCGTGCTTCGCCTGGAAAAATTTCGACTCTAAAACGGAAGTCTATCAAAGCGCCACATTGCGTACAATTTGAAAATCATCTAACGAGTACAAAAACATATCTCAACAGATATGTCAATTGCTATTCTGCACTAGCGATAGCTTCCAACGGTTTCGGTTTTTTAATCTTACCGATGCATACCTCATACGCACCTTCAGTTTCTCGCAGCAGATTCTTCATTGCGAATTTCCAAATGTTCCAGTTATCTTTACTACGTAGCTTTTCAATTCCATGGAATTCCATATTGTCCGTGTAAATTTCCAGCAAGTAACCAATTGAGAAACACGTTTACATTTAACCTCTTTCCTTACTTATTACACGCGAAATTTCTAATCCATGCACGAACCACGCTTTGCTACCATGTTGATGTGGATAAGAGTTATAAGAACATCAATATGTTTGTTAAAAGATAATTCTTTATTGCTTGACAATGACGTGGTTTTTTTATAAGAGTTGTAGAATGAATAAGGAAGGAACTCTAAGTAACTTATAGTGACAATCTAGAGGTAAAAACAGTGATACCAATTTAAACAGAAAAGAGTAATTCAAACCATTGACTTACAATAATACATAAAAGAAACTGATTTTAGATATTTACTACAACAAAACTGGATGTTCTTAATATGTCAAAAACGTTCAAAATGTACGTTTTCAGTATGTTTTTAAAACGTCACTGTTGCCTGGAAAATTAATAATTTAAATTAGTTATTAATAATTTTAATAATTTATATGTATCTAATAAATTAAATATAAATAATTTAAGAAGGAGGCTAATTTATATTAAACTGGACCTATATCAGGAAAGATATAGAGAGTGGCCATACAGAAAAAAAGAATACCAGAATGTTTGTTAGTTTGTTCTTATTTGTAACGTTAGAAATAATTATACAGTTTTTGGGGAACGCGCGCGTCGTGCTCTAAGGCCCGTTATCCGAATGTTAAAGAATTTGTTGCTTGTATGAATATGGTACTAAAATCATTTATAAACATCGTATTATTGAAATATAATAAGACTCGTTTCGTTGTTAATCGTAACACACTGGAAATAAAATTGGAGATATTCGACCGTTAATGTAATACATACAAATTGAAATAAGAACGCCTTGTACGGTCAAGCTGGATCTTAGTGCTTTTTATAAATTTTACTTGTGTGATTTTTATATACCTTTTTTCAAATTCCGACTACGCGCCGAATTACTTTTCCGATCATAACGCAGCTATAAGTTGAACATGAACAGGTAATATCACATTTATTAAATTAGAAATAATTTAATAATTAGTGATGCTAACTTGCATCTTGATGTTAGATCCCTTATCCCCCCTGAAAAAACTGTAAAGAATTTATTGCGAAAAATATCACCTCAGCCAGGCCATTTATAAAAAGCACTAAGATCACACTGGAAATAATTTAACAATAATAAGTTATATTGGACTAACGAAATTAAAACACAAGAATAGAATGTCTATGTCAGTCACAATGATTCTTGGTGCCAAATAATTTTTAATTTTCACAATTTCCTACTCAAACTGCGTGCCACATATTCGTCGGACTTGAAACAATCATAAAGCCGGAATAGTAATATTAATGCCTTTAAAAACATATAATATCCTACTTCCTCGGAAAAACTATAAAGTATTTTATTGCGAAAAAATAACACCTCAGCCAAGTTCGAATCTGGATCTTCCGAATTCCGTGCGAGCGTTCTACCACTTCGACTACCGAGGCATGTAATAATATAAGTTAAATGAATGTCCTTTTTCAGGCGATGTATAACAAACAATAATAAGTTATATCGGACTGACGAAATTAAAACACAAGAATAGAAGGCCCATGTCAGTCACAACGGTTCATGGTGTCGAATAATAGTTTTTAATTTTTACAATTTCCAATCGCGCGCCGCATATTTGTCGGACTTGAAACACATGAAGCCGGAATAATAGTATTGCCACTTTTAGAAGCATATATAATATTTCCTCTTCCCAGAAAAAACGTAAAGTATTTTATTGCGAAAAAATAACACATCAGCCAAGGTTCGAACCTGGATCTCTCGAATTCCGTGCGGGCGTCCTACCACTTTGACCATCGAGTACAGAACCGTTGTGACTGATATTGGTCTTTTATTCTTGTGTGTTGGAAATAACCCTGGCGAAAATAAAGCGTAAAGCAAGCGTAAATGGGGACATCGGAACGTAAATAAAGCGTGTGGAAAGTGTGATGAAAGCGTAACCAAAATGTGTATAAAGCGTAGATTGGGACATCGAAGCGTTAGATGCTTGTAAAACGCTTCAAGAAGCTTCAAGGAGTTTTCTATTTTCGCCAGGGAATTTCTTTATTCGAAGAACACGCTTGGTCACGCAGGTCACGCTTCAAAGTTCGTTGTATAAATTTTTTGATGATCTAGCAACTAATTTTAGAGCGCGACGCGCGCGTTGCCTCGATAAATAATTATTTCAATATTTTACGGTTAGCAAAAAAAAGTCAGGTCTTGTTATATTTCGATAGTACGATGTCTGAGGATGATTTTAGTACCATATTCATATGAACAATAAATTCTTTGATGATCGGGTAACGAATTTTAGGGCGTAACATGCGTGTTCCCCGGGTAAACAAATTTTTTCCACTGTATAACGATGAGCACTAAATCAAATCAGTACATTTCGGTAATGTGTTGTCTACATATTTTTAGTATCAAATATATCCGAGCAACAAATTCTTTAAGTTTAATTATCGGACATGGCAAAATGATACTGAATAGACATCAATATTTTTTAAATAATATTATATTTAAAAAATGTTTTAATACTATTTTAGAACAAGAAATTAGCAACAAATTCTGGTGTTTGTTTTTGTTGTGCGATCTCAATGTACATTTTATCTATTATGAAGGATTCAGCTTAATCACAAGCTGGACTCTTTCTTTTTTTCCGGAATTTCTTGTTAAATAGCTTCAGCAACAAAATTCAGATTAGAGCGACAAATTAGCACTAAATTTTTGACTTAGTGGGAACTCGATTTACGATGGAGGAGGGGGATTTCAACTTAATATCGTAACTTTTCTTAAGCGGCCTATGTCTGCGCCCTTAATAAACTGTACTGTATGTGTCACCGTATCGCCAGATATTTAAACACTATTTCCTGCGGATTATTGAATGACTTAGTCGCGCGACCGCCTTACGAAAGAAAAGAATAGTTACTTTGCAGGATGTAATACGAGTAATGCAGACATAAATTTTGGATTTTATGCTGCGACCGCACTCACGAGCATGGTGCAACTTCGCCGCTTATTCGTGACGATACTTCCCCGATAATTTCTCACTCGATTTACTTAACGCGAAACTCTACGGTACTTCTAAAAGAATTGGGCGCCAGGCACGAGAGAGCGTGCCACTCTTACGCGAGAACAAAAAGAAACTCTAATTTCCAATGCGCGCAATCATCACGGGACACGACGGGCTCTCTGAACGGATAGCTCAGCCACGGAAATGGCAGAGGGGGTGGTTCGGTGCGGGCTACAGGATGGAAGAGAACGAGGGGGCTTTAAGAGAACACACTACTTCATGGTAACAAAAATAACAATTATATTTCGAACCGGTACATTAGAATGGATTCCGCGACATTAAGACGTTTTCTCGATACAAGCGCGGCCGGAAAATATGTCACGCGGTCGTCGGTACGAGCTCACCAATAAGCGATGGCGAATTAGTACGCGCCACTCTACTGAGGAGCGAGCGGTACATCCCGTTCGTACTCCATGCTTGTTTCCACGCACACAATCATTCTACGCGTACGGTATTTAATAATGTCACACAGAATACGCGTTCGGGAGGACACGAACGTCCGACTAAGACAACGTGACGAAACGCAACGCACAACAATAAAAAAAAGAAAAAGTTGTTTTTCAAGCTAGATTTAGCTGTAGTGTCGGCGAGCGCTTTAAGAAAAGAACTGCAATTAACGCGCGACGGGATCGGATGGGGCGACGCCGACGAAGCAACACACGCGGCACTTACATTCGTGCACTCGCGAATATTCAAGAGGACAAGCCCTAGATCAGAAAATGGAATCGGCGGACACTCCGCGCGCGCGACCCATCCGACCGGCGAAATCGGTGGCTTTACAACTAAGAAAACGGATGGTCCGTCTCACCAAGGCACTGCACGCTATCTCACGACTCTCCTTGCGGTTGTTCTCCGTTTCGGCGAGCGGTAGTCCTGGCGGCTCGGCTCGAGTGATGTTCGTTCCTCGCAGGCGGACAGCTAAGTGATTTTCGGCAACGTTAAGACTTTCCGCCAGGGACACACAGGATCTCTCGCTCCGCGTCACGATGTTCGTCGCGCCGCGCGATTGGGCCCGCTTGATAACGCGGCCCGCGCGGTCCACGCAAATCGTTGTCGCTCTTCGGCGCGCAATTTGAGACGAATCAGTGTAATTAGGCAGCCCGCGACTCCTCCGATGGTTTTCCCGATGTCGGACGGTGATTCCTACGGACTTCTATTCGTCCGTGGCCTTCGTACTCGGGCCCAGGATCGAAGTCGTCTTTCGTGGCTCCTCCTGCGGGGTCTTCCACGCTGAGTTACGTGCGGAGTGTCGACATCCCCTTGTCGATCCTTTCTCGTATTGCTCTGCAATAGGCAGCGGCCTTAATTTTGCGTACGTGTGCGTGACGATAGAAAATAATTATCTAGATTGAGGTTACCTGTACGTGCGTCCCTGCTATCCGGCGCGTAGTCCTGTAGTCCTGAAGTGGCGGTACGTCTTCTTCGTGGTCTTCTGGCCTGGTGAGACGCTCTTGATACAGTATTTGTAGATTCCAGCCGCCGATCTCCGAGTTCGCACGCAACGTCGCTAAATGAAATAACGGACACGGGGACACACACACACACACACACAGAAACAAATGCGAAAATTTATCATTGCACGCGCCGACACGAGCCGAGAAGACGTAAACCGCAGTTTTTCCCGGTCGGATCTTACGACCCTTGTGACGAGCGACAGGACGTCACGTCACAATGCATAAGATGCTTATTAAGACAAGCATACACGATTTCGGCATAATCAAATAACGAGAAAATAAGGGCCTATGAAACAAGTAATTTTTGGGAAATAGATAGAACGACGATGGTGGTACAACATTTTAAGACGATAATAGGCAAGATGACATTTCAGTGAGACATGATGTTCGAAGAACCACAAGAGAAGTCAACATATAAACCTAAGATTCTAATTGAGGAGGATTTCTAAAATTAAATACTGGAGGCGTATATTGAGTGATTGAAGGAGTGCAATTGAATTTGAAAGACTTTTAATTAGAAGTGTTGACTTCGCAGGATTGAGATGAAGGTTGTTTGCAGCGGACTAGTTTTGTATCATTTTTAGGTCGTTATTTATTGTTGTAGTAGCAGACTGAGCTTCCAAGATTTAGAATGGATGAAAGACGACACATGAACGTCCATTTCGTCGAGATTAGCACCGGTTGATTTCAATTCCCGTATGAGTATTGAACTTTAAGAAGTGTGAAACAAGATCGAAAAGATCGTGCTCCCCAAGTAAAATTTGCATTCGAATTTTCCTGATATTCGTTTCGTCGAATAATGGAACTTTATATTTTTCGTCACTCTTCATGATGTTCGCGTTTTCTTTCCGTGCTTTCTTAATCAAACTCCTCAATGCAGAATTAAACTTAGTTTCTGCAATTATCTTCCTCCTTATCTTACACGAGTATAACTGAGTTCATAACCTGTTGGGACTGGTATCTTAAATAAGGAGTGAAAAATTATTTAGTACTCGACGTTTATTTTGTATTAGACAAGACAGTAACTGAGACACTGCGATACACGCGGAGAAGAACATAAACTAAAAAACAGTTATATAGAATCGAAACTCTCACATGGAAATGAAACTAATGTAAATCTGTTTAACAGCATTTATAAACATCACCATCATACATTGTTTATTCCAACAGTAATTACGGGCATGTCAATTTAGCGTGGAGATAAATTAATCTAAAAAAGTTAAACATAAATAGGAACGATACCTATTTCAATTTGTTCAATATAAAAAGATATGAATGGAGCAAACATTCTGTGTCAGATTGCTAATTAAGGCTATTTTCCTGCATTTGAATGTGCAGCATCTAAATTAAACTTCTATTTAAAGATCGCTCATTATCCACTATTTCAACATTATCCCACACAATCCATATTATAGTCATATTTAATCCAGTGGTCCGTAATTACTGATTGTGAGCTGCTATTAGTGTCCCAATTAATACAACATACAACATTCGTCTTAAAAAGCTCAGGAATGTTATCTTCCTGGACTTAAATAAATCTATTTAGTTTATTAAGATAAAAAATCGTTAACTTAACATTTAAATTTCTTATGATGGTCCTAAATTTATCAAAGGAATACTGTACGTATATGTATACGATAATGCAAACTATAGAATTCGCTCATCTTTATTTTCATTATTAAAGTATAGTATCATTCTGTCTGAGTGTCTATTTATAAAATATTTATGTTTATTTTTAGAGTACTCTCTATTAAATTATTTCGATTTTATTGTGAATTTTTATAAGTTTTAATGATATTTTTTTAATCTCTGAAGAAGAGATCATAATTAACGAAATAAAATCTTTTGAAGCTCTTAAGAATTCTTTTAGAATAGAAATGTGACAAATTAATTTTTTAATCGGGGAAATAAAGAAAAATTCTTTTCAGATTCATTGTGTTATTTGGGCACATTTTTTTTTCAGATTTCGAGAGTGAAATATCTCTTCGGCTTATCTAATAGATTTAGTTTTGCAATAAGATGACTTCAAAGGGTACCTCGGATCTAGATCTAGCAAAATGGACACCAGAAATGCCTACTGTCCAGGAAATCAGCGAATCTATGCAGAATTTTGGCGTACCTGATTATACCGTATTCTCTGGGATGTTGATCATATGCGGCATTGTTGGTATTTATTTTGGCTTCGTAAAGAAGTCCTCAGGGGAAGACGAGTATTTGGTTGGTGGGAGGAACATGACGACATTTCCAGTCAGCCTCAGTCTGCTAGCCAGTTTTATATCAGGTACAACTGCATTTCATAACTTTTTTACTGTTTTCTCTGTATTGCAAATAGATCATAACCCAGACAGTACAAAATATTTATAAAATATTTATGAGTAATAGCTCTTACGGAAAAAACACTTAAAATATGAGTGTTTACACTCAAATTAAAGTGTTAACAGCCAATTTTGGAAATTCACTCTCAAATTTGGTAATTTACTCTCAAAATTGGGCGTACACACTCAAATTTTGAGTGTTTACACTGTAAGTATTTACACTCAAATAGTGAGTGTGTATACACAAACATTGAGTGTTTATACTTAAAATTGAATGTATACATTAAAAGATTGAGTGTGCACTCTCAATGACTGAATTTTCAAATTTGAGTGATAACACTGAATATTTAAGAGTTTACTTCAACATTTGGGTATAATACTCAATAATAGATGAGTATACCCTATACTTTGAGTATTATTCTAAAATTGAGTATTTTCAAGTGTCACATGTTAATTTCCATGATTGAGAACATTGTTGAATAGGAATGTCTGCAAACATTTGAGCACTTAAAAATAACTGCGTTTCAATTTTTTAAGTAAATGGAAATTAAAAATGTTATTATTAATAATACATTTATTATAATGCTTTACAATAATTATTTGTACCAATAGAACAAAATTAAGATATGCTTAAACGAAACATGTTAATAAAATATTATTTAATGATATGTAAAACAATATAATATAATAAATAATAATGCTATAAGGAGTAGTCAAAAGTACATAAAGTTTATATTTTATACAATATTTTCCAATAAAAATATTCCATTTAATAAAACAATGCTAATGTAAACTATTTATCTATTAATAAATGAAATATTCAATAACACAAATTTATAATTTGGACTCTCGAAAATTAATAAAACAATGCTCACAAAAGGCTAATTAGAATCAAGGTGCAGTTAAAAAACCCAACTATATTTAAAAATATCTTCTTTTTATTAGATAATACCAGTAACGAACTTTTCAACTCTCTTTGGAGTCATCCTCAGCGTACATTATTGCAGATTTCCATAAATTAACTCGTACTCACCAGTAAAATCAAAGTTGAGTCACTAACGGTTTATCATTTAATAAAAAGAAGATATTTTTAAATATCGTTGCAATTTTTAACTCCGCCTTGACTCTAATTAACCTTTTGGGAGCATTGTTTTATTAATTTTCGAGAGTCCAAATTATAAATTTGTGTTATTGAATTTTTCATTTATTAATAGATATGTTTACATTATAAAGTATATTATTGTTACGCTCAACGGAAGCGCACGTTTTTTCGAAACTCTCACGTCACTCGCGCTAATAAAGAGGCTATTTAAAGAATGCTAATCTTTAATGGAAAACTGATACAAGCAATTCACAGCATCTACGCGCGTTGATAGCTAAAGCTGAATTCAGCTGTTACAAACATGGGAAAAGGCTCGTCGGCAGGGAACGATCGTTTTCTTTAATTTATCGATCTAGATGTACAATAACGGGGAGACATCAAAACTACAACCGCAACATTATTATAAAGATTTTAATTTATTATTACTATATACTTTAGTGTAAAGGCTAATGTTTACGATGTTAGAAATTGATCCGAGTTCTCGGATCAAGAATTGTGCAATCAATAATTTTCCATATTTTCCATAAAGGTTGCAAGTTGATTGGCTACACAGTTCTCAGTCCGAAAATTCGAACTGATTACTAGTATCGTGGACGTTGATCTTATTCAACTTAAGGGTAATACTTAATAAGTTGAGGATAACAACTCAAGTTGAATGTTCGAAATAACAATAAATTAAGTGTTATTTTGAGTATCTTTTTGAGTATTTTTTTATGTGTAAACACTCAAACTTTGCCTTTTCGTAAGGAATTGAAATATGTTAAATATGAACGTGAAAATATTTTGTATATATTCATATGTTCAGAAAATGTATTTAAAAATTATATTAAATATAAATACAAATGGAATAAGAAGAGCCTTCTTCAGTCCTACACCCAAAAAAAAAAATCTTTGTATTAGTTGAATCCGCTAAATCTTAGAGAATTTTATTCTTCTATACGGCCTCAAAAGGAATCCTTTAGAACTAACAAGAAAATTGTCTAAGCACAATATTTTTACAGTTAGAGTAACTTCCTTTTGCATCTGCAGTACAAATTTTGTTATTTTTAATATCAATTTCCTCTTGCATACAGATTATATAATATTGTTTCAAGAGATATATATTCTTACTGGATTTTTTTCAAATAAAAAGAAGGGAAAAGTGTAATGAATGTATTTTTTTATCAATCCAAAAATCAAAGAAAACATACATGTATCTGTATGAAAGAATGAAGATTAAAAAATATTTGGAATTAAAAAAATGTGTGTTTGCAAGAGGAAATTGATATTAAAAATAACAAAATTTGTACTGCAGATGCAAAAGGAAGTTACT
>QKQZ01038136.1:0-29693 GCA_003595255.1 Solenopsis fugax
ATTTGGAATGGAACGAATTATTACGGTGGTCATCATAATTATTTAATTCAAAGAAAGTACTGACATAAATGTAAGATATAATTTAGTTGTTCTGGTTTTAAAATAAGTTTTTTTTATTTAAAAAAAGGTTTTCGTTGCATTACTAAGCTATTTCTTTAATTCTTATAAATGGAACAATCAAACATTTTTTCAAGTCAAAGAACTTTTTCTTAACCGTATAGTAATGCACAAATTTCTTTGAGTCAAACAAATATTTTTGACTCAAAGAAACCTGTTTTTGTGTGTATAAGAATTAACTTTTGAAATGTCGATTATTTTAAGCACAATTTTAATTTTTGAATCTTATGTTTGTGTGTCACAGTATCACCGTAGCTTCGTGGCTGAGTAACTCCGCTCGTTGCGCATCGGGTCGNACATTTTCTCATTATATTTTTATGCTTTTCAAATGTCCTGCGCAAGATAAAAGAGTAGGACACTGAAATAAAGAGTTGGTAATAGCTTTTACCAAACTCTTTTCTTCAGTGGACATGGACATTTTATCGAAGGGGAATCCTAGAACCCAATCACGCGCGTGTTTTCGCGAGCGAGTCAGTGAGTGAGTGCAACAAATCCCGATGATTTGGAAGAAGAAGAGGAAGGAAGAGGAAGAAACCTGGGAGGCAATCTTGGGGTAAGTAATATTTGTCACATATACAGGGTGTATAACGTCTATCTAAGCATCTCAATAGTGTGTTACAGATATTCCTCTGTGTTTGAATTGGCGAGAGGAACCTGGAGCTGAGAGGAGGAGGCCTGAGAAACATTGGGCTTCAGCCCACTAACCTTTTGGTTAGTTACTTATTTTTTATATATTATTAAACCTGGAAAAATTTGAAAAATCAAGGATTTGAGACTGTGTCCTTTGGAATCATGGATTTTCCTTAAGATTTTATTGCCAATCCTGAAAATTTTTGAAGTTTGACTTCTAAATTTAAATTTTATATCTTTCTGAAAGAATTATTTTATATTGTATACATATTGTATACAGATTATTGTATGGCATTAGTTGATATTATTTCCCAATTTAATATTTAAATCTTAAGTGACTTTTCTTCGTGATTACATATTTAATGAATGTTAAAAAACGTGTGTTTAGTAAAGTAAATTTATTTCATAGTTACATTCAAAAATTCTCTTATCTAGAATTTTGATAAAAATTCCTGGAAAATCCTGGAATTTTCAATGGATTTACAAATTTTAAATGGACATTCTATATGTGTCTCTTATCTTTGTCTACATTTTAATATCTAAAGGTTATTAAAATCGGAGGAGGACACTTGATTGTTTTCCTTTGAGACCATTTTTTATTTATTTAATACTCATGTAGCAATCGCTATTAAATATTTAAATAAGTATTGTTTACTAGTTTGTAAGAATATCTTACTATTTATGAAGCTATATTAGGAAGAAATAGAATCTTAGGAAAGAGTTTCAAAATGTAGTGTTTAGCTGGCTTTTGAGTATCATTATCCAACATCTCGAAATTGTGATAGAAAATGAGCCAGAAATTACAATATTATTAAGGCGGAATTTTCAGTAGAGTAGCAGCTGTCCGGAAGCAGCATCGCGTAAAGAACGGCTGACCGGGTTGCGCTGTTATCACTTATCGGACGTGACTTCGTGCATTTTGGTACATTACACGGAGCGTCGCGGCGCCCGCGAAAGCGTAGGCGTGCGTATGGCTTGCGGGGATAAGACAGAGGATTTCGAGTAAGATGTAGTAGTGAGCGACAGTAGTGGTGGTCGTGGTAGTGGGCGAAACTCCAACCTCGAGGTAGCTTTGCAACACCTCGCGCGTTTAGTTGGCGCGCGGGGCCCCAACGATTGGGACGGCCGATAGAGACACTCCGTGCAAGTAAAAAGAGAGTAGGATACGAGAGACAAGAAGCGAGACAGCGACGAGCGACCACACGACGAGTGACGACGACGACGACCCAAGACGAAGACGAAGACGATCGAATCTGAAAAAAAAAAACAAGAAAGAAAGAAAAAGTTCCTCTTAATCCATTTTGTTCTCGCGCAAGTTTACTAAAATCTCGAGCCGAGTTTCTCAAGCCGAGTGTGTGCGTCTCGTTGTCTGCCTCGGGGTGGTTGGGAGTTATCCAGGGATAAGCGACCACTCGCCGTCGTCGTGGGTGTCCGAGAAAAAAAATTCAACGAGGTGGTCGCACCTTTGGAAGGAAAAAGCGCTCATCCTCTCCCGGAGACGTTTCAAGTAAGTCTCTCGATGATGCGTTGGATGCGCGGATGTGCACGTTGTGTGGCTGCAAGGGAGCGTGCGTGACGATTTCCGGTTTCACGCGTGTTAGTGCAATTTCTCTTCACCCTTTACCCAAGTGACCAAGCTTTCTTCGAATTCCCTCTTTCTTCTATTTGTTTCGATCGTCTGTTAACGTTGTTAACGTTGTCTTATCGAGGACCGTGTGTGAATCAGTGCCGAAATGTGAGCAACAAGTGACGGACTTTCTCGGTTTCGCAAGCTTTCGTTTATCCCAACGAGTGATTTACCAGGGGTAATTGAAGGGACAAGTGGATTGAGGAGGTATGTCACGCTCTCACGACAGATCTAGTTATCCCCGTAGATCAGTCGTTATCCCTAAAAGAAGCTTATTATTTCTACAATTTGACAATCGAACTTATATTTTAAAATGAAATTTATAAGTACAGATACAGGATTGCTATTTTTGCTTCTAAATGCTATAACATTATAATCTTTCTGTTTCAAAAATTGAATATTATTAACTTAGAAATATATAAAAATTAGTCTAGCAATGTGATATTGTATTGAATATATTCCACTATTTTTACACGATTTCGACATAAAAATGGCAACCTTTTACAATTTCTATTCATGTATTATGAATTTTTAGACAAGATTAAAAATGTAAATTGCAAAAACAAGTAATTCCTTTATGGTGGTACTTTTTGTTTCATTTTAGAGTGGCTAATAAATCTTCTAAATAGATTCTAATATTCAGCCATTCATATGATAAACAAGGCATTAATTTCTGTCAGTAGTTACGTTTTAGTCGGATTCTCTTTGTCAGTTTCGCAATAATTTCCTTGATTACTTCGTCACTGTTTTCTGCTGTGTCTAATTATTTGATTGTAAGGTATTATAGTTAGTAATTATAAAAAATTCCAACTCCCGTTTCCAATAAGCTCACGGTGTAGACGCGATTCTCGGCGATCCTACTTCACATGACTAATCGCCACAAGTTCCATCACGGCGGCGGCGACTATTCGTAGACTACTATCTAGGTATCTAGGCTCGGAGTCCACTTATTTTTAGGAGGGCGTAACGTGAGGAGCGGTTCGTCGTTCGTACGACCATCTTTTCGCTCGTGTCGTTGTTCCATACGTCGTTCCGTCCATCTTCACGTCACCGTCCGACACTTTGTCTAACGCATCATTTGCCGCCTCGTCTTCTCGTCGATTTCCTCTCCTCGTTCTTTCGTAGCTCGTTTTTATGCGTTAATTTTGGGAGGCGCTAATAGGAAAGTTTTATTTATCCGTTTCTTCCTGTACCATCTCATCCCATTGTAACTTTAATCATGCTAATTACAGAAATATTCAGAAATATATCATTACCACATATAATTATTGATAAACAATTAAGGTAGATGCCTTTCCTTAATAGCTTTTTCTACACTTTTTATAATAATAATAGAATACTGCATACTTTGCATCAAATTTGCTAGAAACTTTCAAATCTTTTGGGGAAAGAATTCCATCAAGAATTTAATTAGATAGAAATTTTGAAAATGATATATTTTCGCTATCATGATCATTGTAGATGAATGCTTTAATTCCTTCCTTTCGATTTAGCGATCGTTGAGAACCCCAGAATGCCCGAGCGTTTTAAAAATATCTCGCATACTGCGAGTTCCGCGAGACTCGTTGATTCTGGAGAAGTTGGTTTGAATCGGTTAAAAACGCGTGAAGGAAAGATAAATCAATGCGACCTACATGCAAAAGAATCTAAAAAATACGATTAAATCCGATCTGTATTAAATAATTAATCTGATCGTTAATGATATCACATTAGAGCAAATACATTTTTTTTTGCGAGATCTATACATTTTAACATCTATACAATTATACATTATGTTAAATTAAACATATAAATATGAACATGTATATATATATTTTAAACAACAATATATTTACTAATATTCAGTATTTGATGTAAAATGCAAAGTATAAATTTAATTCTATAAAAATTTAAAATATCTTTTAGTTAAATTATATTTTTTTATAAGTAGATGCAAGTATTAATTTACGATTTTACTTGAATCCTCAAAAATTCTTCTAAGATCTTAGAAGAAAAGATAAAAAATTCGAATCTTTTCTTAAAAAGATTAGAAAGGTTTCGGTAATTATTCCATGATCAAATAATTTATTACATGCAAACGTGTTTATTTGAATTGTATACTATAATTGACATACATTACATTATAATTAAACATGACACATAACATTTTAATCGACTAATCACTTGATGTGTTTACATTAACGTATTTTTGGACGCATTGTTGCAATGTCAGCCAAGCGACTCAATTCACCTGTTGATCATCAGAGTCAGTTGTTAGTATGAAGTAACCAATATTATTCTTGGCGGTGTTTGCCATTGTCCAATGAGTCGTACTGACAAAATTACTTTTTGCGCATAATTAATCAGTGATTTTTCTAAATAAAAAAAGATGAAGAAAGTTACAAAAGTAATATTATAGTTCTTAAATTTTAATAATATAAATACTACCATTATAAAGAATTATTCAAAAATATGTATTTTCACAATCTTTATTTATTAAATAATTTAATAATAAACTTCGTAGCAATGTTGCAATTATCTCATATATATCAACACTGACTCTTTTTCTTAGTAACCCTATTTCATTGACTAGTCGTTCAAGGCTGATCTAGTTAACTCACAACAGAAGGCTGACCTAGAAAGCGTATTCTTGACCCCCAAGTATTGTAGGACATATTAAATGGCTAAATAATTATTTAGTGGCTGACCTTAAATAACTTGAATAACTTAAATAACCTTAAATCATTTTTATGTATATTAATAAGTCAAGTGCTCTAATAATAATAAAAAATTACATTTTAATACAGTCGACAAAAATTGCAAGACGTTTTTACATTATAATCTAAATCGCTACGATTTTGCTAAAATTTATTTCAATCATTTATCACGTCTAAATTTGTATTTATATATTTGTATAAATTGGATGCACCGTTGACATTCTTATTTTGTTTTCTAGTACGGTATTGCGTAAATAATCTAGCAATGTTGAGATATTATAAACGGGCCAAGCGAACCTTTCATCATCGCGACGTTATTTAACATAATCTTCGCTTTTTGCGACCGAACGTTTCACCGCTTTTTGCCAAAAAGTACGAATGCAAACGCTTGTTTACAGGATTTCTCGCGTTTTATCGCGGATAGATCGGGACGTCGATCGGTGATTTTAGTGCTGCTGCTGACTCGTTTGAGTCAGTCGGCGAAAATAGATGCGCGATGCGTCGCAAGTAATGCGGTCAGTAGTATAGGCATGGTAGAGTGCGCCTGCGAAAATGCATCGTACGACTAATAATTATAACTCTCGTGAGTAGAGTTCAGTTCCGGATGTGACTTCACCTTGAGCGTGGAGTACTATTGAGAGATGAATCATCGTTATGTGACAAAAGTTTCTAAAATAACGTTAAAAATTTCAGAAAACAACCCTAAAAATTAAATTCTTGGTTATTTCAAAAAAATGTAACCCGAAAAATATTATTGTACTTT
This sequence comes from Solenopsis fugax, assembly GCA_003595255.1. NCBI lineage: Eukaryota > Metazoa > Arthropoda > Insecta > Hymenoptera > Formicidae > Solenopsis > Solenopsis fugax. Next base: position 5,834 of record QKQZ01038136.1, read on the forward strand.
ATTTTTTTTAATTCAAGAATCAAATTTATTGTATACTGAAGTAATAATTCAATAACGATAATGATATTTAAAAACTTAACGTTTTTAATGTTTTATTTTAAATTCAATTGTTATAATGCAATTTAAAAAAATATATATATTTTTTAAATTAGACTAGAATTGTATTTCTGTGTGTGGGAGAAACATGTTAAAACGTGAATCACGATGCAATACATTATATAGATTGTTAAATATTTTCGGATTGTGCATGATTTCTAAGAGTGAGTGGGTGCTTAATACAATAGGCGTATTAGTCACGATTAAAAATACAATTAATTCGACTAAAATAAATGCAGTATTGAAAATTATTCTTATACGTAATAACGTATATTCATAGTATAAACCCTGACAAAAAAATAAAAATATTAACATTAAAAAATGTTATCATTTTAATGATTGTTCTGCACGTTACATGTTAGAACAGTTACATGAACTGTCTTGTAAATTCATAACAACGAAAGGAGATTTTGTTCGATGCACGTGACTCAAAACTTTATGCCAAAAAGTAATTGTGTCTTTTTAACGATGCTGATTCAGTATTATACTCATTGAATCATTATGAGATTTGAACACTTTACACTATACTGCCGTGCCCCATTTTTAATTTCTATTTTTCTGTATATATTCTTTTATTTTATCTTTTATATCTTTTCAACTTTCTTAATTATAATGTGGGCACCTAATATTTCTTCTAGTTTTCTATAAATTTTTCTATAAATTTGTTTCTTTATGTGTCTAATGTTAATGTGCTACATTTATATTGGGTCACAGTGTCAACAAATATGTATTGTATCACAAATAGCTGGCAAAATTATGCCAAAGTGAAGCAACTCTTTCTATATAGACAGCAAAATATTAGGTCAGTTGGATGCCGACATTCTCTCACACACAATGTGCAGATATATTTGAGGATTTAAATAGCATATTTTTCAAATACTATTTGCCTAAATCGCAATTCCTAAAATCAGTCATTTTGCTGTAAAAATTAGTATCATATTATTTAAAACAATGGCATAACTTTTGAAAATTTTGTTTCAACTTTTGATCATTTTCTTCTTTTACATATATAAATAATTTTTTTATTAAAAGACATAAATAATATTTTTTATGAAATGCATAAACAGCTGTGCTCAAATTATTTACGTAAAGAAGCAAGTAAATTTAATTTTTTTTAAATCGAATGCATATTACGAATTCAAAAGCAAATGCCTCTTTTAATGTAAGAATCAAGAAAACTGTTGTATTGCCTTCTTAAATTAGTAAAGAGATTATTAAAATTTTTTAAAACAAATTTAATGTATTTTTATCAATATTTATAAAATAAATATTTAAAAATGTTATTTCGTATTTGGTCAATGGTTTTGCATTTGCTTTTTTTCCTTTTTGGAAAAAATTGGAAAGATTTATCATCGTATGACAAGTGCGGCGTGAAAATTAAACAACGAGCAAAAGAGGCAGAGGAATGCGAACGGACTGTTACGAAGTGCAGTAATCTCGGGAATGCATGTGGAGGCCTCTTGCCAAGTCTTACTGTGACGTTGTAATACTTGGTCCGTCCGTTTTGTATGCCGTTTCGTCGGTCCGTTAAGCTCTCCCTCGCATCTGTTCGGTCTCATCTAAAAAGATCAACCACTGGTCGTAGAATGTGTGTCGACATTAGATCGCCTCCCCAAAATAATGTACTTGTAAAAATTTGTTAGAAAGCTTACGTTTTCGATGAATTATATATTTATTTCTCTATTTTCGTTAAGTAAAATTTTAGCTAGTATGTCTCTAGAGTGTTTTTTTTTTGCGAGAAAAAAAAATAATAATGGAGGTGTTGAAACATTGAATCGCATTTGACATGTTTAACATCGATGTTGTCAGATCGGTGGCTCCTTCATCTTTTGATATGTGCTATGACTTGTTTATCTGGCACTTCTTGAAACAAGTGCAAACGAAGGAGCCAGGCGTATCATATTTCCATCGCCTGGCTGGAGCTGACATAATAGGATGATTTGTTTCACAATTTTGCGGCACGGTGGCAACCGACCAATTACGCGAATCTCACGTTACCGGAAGGATATCGTCTCGTGTCCCAACGCCTACCCTTGCACTTGGCAGTCTTCTCCCAGCACACGTCATGCGAAGCTAATTCATTTCTTCTGAAACGATTGTCACCTATCGTCAGTATTTGCAAAGCTTCTCGATCAAGTTTAAAACGAATGTATTATCTCATGGCTCTATTTATAATATTATTGAAAACTATACAAATGATAGAGTTGCTTGAGCTCACTTAAACTTGCACTATTATTCAGTCATATTCATGAAAATTACTCAGAATCTCAAAAATAATTTTTCTTATCTATGAATAAAAGAACTAACTGAAATGGAATTTCGACTGTTTCTACACTTGCAGATACGTCATTCATTTTGTAGCTATACGCAGACCGAAATAACTAACTTTCTTTTGATTTTATTACTTTTCAATTAATTCCAAACGCTATTTTAGTTAAACAAAATTTCAGTTTAATAATTTCTGATAATAAGATTTTCTGCTAATTGTGATTGAAACGACGTTGAACGTTCAGCACTTGTTACTAGAAGATATTATGTATACAATGAAGTTGCGAGAGAAAAACAGGTGCAGAAGACCGGTGTCATCGTGCGTTAAGTCACGTCACGCGACACGTCACGCGAAAGTGATCTAGTCACATACTATAACTGGGTGATCGCCTAGGCAAATCGACACTTCTGGCACTTGAAGGCGTCGCGCGATGCCACGGGTCTCAAAGGAACGATTGTTCGGAGTTGCACGCGAATATATTACATCCGACGGGTTGTATCGCGACCCAAATGTACGTGGCTTCCACGGTTAGATGCCAAACATAATAACCGATTACCAAGATAACTGGCCCAACCTATTTTCGAGCCAAGAGCCGCATTAATAATAGTGGCCTTACGTCACCCTACGGTTCCCTCGGCCTTGGGGTCTCGCGGGAAAATACTCGCTCGAGCTTGGAGAGCGAGAGTCGCGAGCGGATTCCGCGAAAATTCGCCGTTCGCCGCGCTCAATTTGCAGTTGAAAGGGGCCGGTTAATGGTCCTGTACATCGGCAGCGTGGTCCGGGTGGCCCGTCGTCGTCGTCGCCACCGCTGCGTTGGTACCTGCCGAAAATAGGCCCGACACTCGTAAATTACGAGGTCCTTTCGACGCGACGAATTGAGGAAAAGCAGGCGTCGCTCATTCCCCGCCGCAGTATTTCGTGCGCGAAATTATTATTAGACCGACACGAAAATAATTTTCAATTCATATTTTAGATTTCGCATCTCTGCAAAAGAGAAATCTATACTTTCTTCGTAAAACATAATAGTGCTTACTATGCTAAAGATAAAATTTATGTAGAGAGAACATTAATCATTATGATCAGTGATAGACCTGTATATCTTGTCTAGATAACTATTAGCGAGAGAAAGAAAGAGTCCAAAATATTTCCAATTATTTTATTCATTTTATATGTACATTATTATAACGTTTAAATTAATGCATTTCATTAAAACACAGTTTTTAAGAAACTTCGGCCTCCGCTGCTTTCAGAATGATTTAAAAATACAGATGCTCGGCAAAATATATTACCGGGAGCACCGGAATATGTGATAAATCATATTGAAACAGTTAGCACGCCTGTGCGTTATTTATCGTGGTATTATTTTGGAAGGATTCGCATTTTCAACAGCTGAAAATCGTAAGCGCAAAATCACGATCTACAGCCAAGAGATGAAGAGCAATTTCGGGTTCCGCTCGCTTACCGCGAGAATACGCGACGTACGATGATAGTTCGGTATTTCCTTAAATTACGTAAACATCTATTTTGAATTTATCGCACGCAATAAATCATTCCTGAACGTTTTTTCACTGTCGCGGCCGAAGAGTCGCTTCGTTTCGCCGTTTCCTGGCGATCGTTCCTTCGAAGATCGATCACAGCGACAAAGTCGCGTTTAATTCCAAGACGGAAGCTTTATTTTAGTAATTGGTATTTCTTCCAATGTTTTCACCATTCTATCGTACGACTGATTCTTTCCATGGTTTGTAATGATTGAGAGTTAAAAATTGTTTTCGCACTAAGCCTCTTCGTTGTCATACGTGCTTCATTCATCTTGACTGAATATCAATGCTAGTAGGAACGTGGTTCCACGGTCGTAAAGCAACGCTAAAGAAGGCTAAGTATAGGTATCCGTACAAAAATAGCCGCGATTGAAGCAACTACAGGTGACAGCAACTCAGGCTGCCAAGGTTTACTGAACCACGGTGACTAGATTCGAAGTACAATCGATGCCGTCACTCCGAACTCTGAACTGCGAATACTAGTAGTATTGGTTAAAGCAGAGTACTATAGTAATCTCGATATCGAGGTAGTCATTGTCTGATAAACTAAAAGCCTTCTAGTTTGAGATAAAGACAAATGATAATAAGATTATATTTCCTGGTGAACTTCATGTTAAAATAACTTAATTTTCTTCGACACAATTTTAATGACAAATTAATTACTAATTATTTATTAATTAAAAATAAAAAATTCTAAAAAAAGTTATATCTAATTTTTATCTTAGAAAATATAAACTCACTAAAACAGATAATTAACATTTCTTTTAAAAATATATCCTAAAAGCAACTTTTTAAAAAGCTATTTTATTTATAATTATTTTTTCTAATTAATTAAATATTGAATTTTTATGCGCATCATCCAGGGTTTCAATATTATTGGGTGTATTCTTTTGCATGACATCTGAGGAAGCACAATGTTTCTATGATAATAACGAAAATATTAATATACATTCTGGACAATATTAAAATTAATGCACGATTTAATGTTTTAATCTTCTTTGTTTAATCTTCCTGAAGAAATTATCTTTACTTTCCGTAAAAGGTATTTTAGGTTTTAATGACCAAACTGCGTTAGTGTGTATTCTATAAGTAAGAAATAAAGACTAAGTAAAGGAAGAATGTAATAAATTTAGATGCTTTTTTCAAAAGTTACAACAAAAGTTGTAAAAATCTAATGGTGAATCTAATGTGAAATCTAGCTAGCACTTTAGCTATTAAAACTTAGGATATTCTGGCTATTAAATTCCATACGTTATGTCCTTTTGTTTCTAGTATTTTCGAAAATCTGTAAGAGGCGACTGTAAAGGTGGACGTCGAGCTCAGAAGAAATCCGCGACAGAAACAGGTTGGATGGTGCCGCAGGCCGGCGCCATTTGAACCGACGAGCTGGGAGAAGGAACTTGTTTCCTTCCTTGGATCGCGGGTGTGAACGAGACCGGATCTTCCGGATCTCGTAGAGGCAGGTGCGAAGGCGTGCCTCCACAATGGGGGTCGCCGACGACTTCGCGCCCAGCTTTACGCAAAAGCCGCAACTGCGGCAGGAGGATGATGGCAATCGGCTGATATTTGAGTGTCAGCTGGTGAGCTCGCCTAAACCCGACATCGCCTGGTTCCGCGGCGAGACCGAGCTCAGCGAGGATGACAGGACCAACTTCAAAGTGCAGAGTGTCGGGACCAACAAGTTTCTGGTGGTGCTCGAACTCGATGATGTCATCGAGACCGACGCGGGCCTCTACAAGGTCAAGGCGAAAAACAAAATGGGCGAGGTCGCCGCTTCCATCAACCTCAACTTTAGTCGTAAGTGTTCATACTTTACATTTCTCTTCCTATTTTCTAATTACATTTCTCGAAATAATACACAGAAAAAAGAACATTTTTATTTTGAGAATATCTTTATTTTCGAAATATTAAGTATTGAAATAAGATTATATTCAAACAGACATAATTTGTTTACGTGAAGAAATTATGTACAGTTTTATCAAGACAAATATATTCTCATTATTCAAGAATAATTTTCATAAGTTGAGAAGAAAAAATATTAAACAGAAAATAATATCTTCAAACCAAGAAATGGAATTTTTTATTACTATTATTATCAAACAATCATATTGTGTTTTATAGATGATTATTATATAATATTGAAAATGTAATATATTTTGCTGAAATTTAAAATTATTAAATTCTTTAAAGAAGATTAAATTATATTATATATAAACAAAATTGTATCATTGTTTTTCTCATATATAAGCAAGCATATAACTTTTTAAATTATAAATTTAAAAGAATATATTGTGTATTAATTTTACGTTGTTTTTTCTGTGTAGCGATATTTTTAGAAAAATGTAATTACACATATTACGGAATTATGTAAGTTAGTTTGATGTTCATATACGACCTTCCTACATTTGTCTTCATTTACTTCGAATTTTCTAAAATAGAAAAATGATTAATTAAATAACAATTAAAATTAATAAACATTAGTAAAATGAATTAATCGTGTTATTAAAAGTGTAAATTTATTTTTCGCATAAAAATTAGTTTTTATTATAATAATGAATTATTTTTGTTTTTAATTTGTAAATTATACAAATATAGATAGATTTAAATATTGATTTCCGATATAAATTTGCCATACAATTATTTTTATTTAAAATTTTTGTAAATTAGATCATTTCTTGATTAACATTTTGCCGTTATATTTTTCTAGCAATGGATGAGCCTAGAGAGAAGTAAGTCGGTAAAGTTTGTACCGAGCGGAAGACTCATTTGTCGCTTCTCCAGGCTCTGTTTAATTAACTTGTCTTACGCTTCACGCTTAAGCACTAATGCGTTTCTATTATTATTTCGTCATCGTATATTTTTTCTGCTCTATTTCTGTCTGTTTCTGCATTTGTCGCTTATTTCGTTGTCTTTCGTTTTTCATTCATGATTTTAGCTGCCGAACAGTCCGTTGGAAGAGGGTGAGAGCATACGCTGTGTTTTGCAACTGTCGTAATTGCCAAATGATTGATTTGTTATCATAAAACTAATTTTATACCATTTCTTTTACAATCTTAATCAAGGAAAATATCAGATATGACGATAACATAAAAAAAAAACGAGTGCCCTAATATGTACTTCCATTCCTCAATTTATCTTTTTGTTTCTCGAAAGTTTGAAGAGTATTTTTAAATTCCGTACATTTTAATATCAAATAATTTTTCCATTGAATTATATCCCCATTTAATTCTTCATAAAATGAAATCGATTACAAATTCCTTATTGAGAAAATAGTGGAAGTTGAATGCAAAGTTTTAGGAAGTTCCTTGCCTCATGTGAAAATTACATGTAAAATCTCTTCGGTGCATTATTTACTAGTGCTATGCTATCGGCCGATAACGTTCGAGTGCCTGTTAAATTGGCCTGACCGAGAATAACCGTCGCGGTATGTCCGCTATTTTCGGTCGCGTTCGCGCCACGCACCACGCGCAATCCGATAGAAATCACGACTCGCTGCACGTTAGCTGGACGATCGGCCGCTTCTTACCGATCCGCCCACGCAGATAGAACCGCAAACGCGAATGCAGATGGAAATAGAATTAAGGTCTTCTAGTTTTGGATACCGCTCGTGTCTTACACGCGCAATCCGGTCACAAAGTGGCCGGATTATTTCGGACGTTGTCTCTCGTAAGAGAGGAGCCACTAAATCTTACCTGAACTATGATTTATCTTAACTATGATCAAGAATGAATGGAGATTGAAATACAAAAGGTAGATGATCGATTAAATTATAACTGTACTTTGATGTAAAATCTACAAGTAAAATCAATCTTTGCTGAAATGTCTCAAAATTTAGCTACAGACCTGAAAATAATTTTATTGGGGAAAAATAATTGTGTAGGATAATTAAATTGGCTAGAGTGCCAAAATTTTTTCATTCTCGCTCATCATGCTTGAACATCCTACATAATTATTTTCAAATCTGTGTGTAACTAGTTAAATTTTTTAATACTTTAACCGTTCCTTTCGTCTAAAACAAAAATTAAAAAGCAAGAAAAATAAGTATAAAAATTGGAATTAAAAATAATAATTGTAGAAATATTTATTTATGTTTTTTTAATTTGTATAGTAAATTGTATAGTAAATTACAGATTTAGTATGAAAATTGTAAAATTATAGTTACATTTTTGTATTATTTTATACATTTGGTATATTTTGAAAAAGAAGGAGCATTTCTTAATAATTTCACAATTATAAAGCAGTGTGAGAAGCTATTCTTATCTTCACAGTTTAATTATAATAACGATTCACTGTACCCAGCACAGCTAGTAAATTACGTGATCTTTGTGCAATTTGCACGAGCGGAAAGCATTTATCAGTTCTCAAATCTCTTTTCGCATGCTCCTTGCAGTTATTCCCGCGTCTTGTTGCGACTTTAACGATTTTCGACGATAATTCGAAACTGGGTCGAGAGTGTTCTCGACGGGTTCTGTCTCGAGTCGGCGGCGACGACACGACGAGAAGCTGTATTTTCGGATCGCATCGACAGACGTGATTCCCGTGAATTTCTAAAAGTAACGCGAGCCTTTCTGCTTTTATGCGTCTCCCGAAATGTGTCGCAGTTCGCGTTCCATGATGCGTCCCGAAAAAAATTCGGTCAACTGCGAGAAATAATTCATTCGTAAGCATAGAACGTATTCGCGCGGAATCTGAAAAGCTTTAGATGAAGATTAAGATTTCTCGCGTTCTGGTGAGCAAATTCAAAAGGGCGAATTGTCAATAGGGAGCGAAGGTTCGCAGCTTGCGAGAATCGAATCAATCTGCGATTGACGAGAGTGAAAGTCGAGAGAAAATACACACAGCTGCAGCCTACTGCCTCGCTAAACTTAGCTGTAAGGTGCACCCGTGCTAATGCACTTATGGTCCATTCGGGATAGGAGTGTTAGGCACGTGCCTCTCGTTCTGACTCTCAATTTGCGAGAATAAACATCGGTGATCGAAATACAAATCGCCCGATTCCGTTGTAAAGAATAATTTATAGAAAGATAATGATCAGAGTAATAGAAAAGTAATTTTATTTCTAATTTATTATAGAATGAATTATACCATTAAAAATCTGCAAGTATAATCGATGATAAGGCAAAGTAATTGCTTGATTGATTTTTACAATAAGCCATTAATTTTGACTCTTTTTGAGAGAAGGAGTAAGTAAAAATTTCACAAAAGACAGTTGTCTTAGTAGTTATATTTAATTTGGATCAAATTTGAATCAACTTTTTGTGAATCAAATGTTTAACTGTCGAGAAAAGTATTGGCGCCAAGAAAGACAGTAGTATCGATTATAATGGCGATGTACCGGATCTTAAAGTGGTCGTTAACTGTCGGATCGCCATCAGAATAAGCTGTTGGACGACCCTCCTCTCGTCAGGAAGCATCGACTAATCAAAACAAGAGTTATTTCTAGCAGCAATTCGCGAAAAGCGGTAAATCCCACAGCGGCAGCATAAGCTGTTCTTCTCTTATTCGTCCAAATATTACCTTCTTTTTTATCTTCACTTATTATTAATAATATCTCTAGAAGGAATCCTACTCATTCTAGAAGTGAAGGCGTTACTAATTCTTTGTTCTGATTTTTTAGCCACATTGCGTGTGCATTTGCGACTTAAAGCATGCAATTTACTAACGACTGATGTGATCTTGTTCTTCGATTCGCTAATGAATTGGTCGAGATGAAAATGAGATCGTCGCCGGAGATAAAAGTAATCAGCGATACGCTACATTATGTTTGTGATGTAATGATCTAAATTTTCGCGTCAATTTACCGTGATTTAATTCAATCGGCGCGACGATCAACACTTTAGCGAACGATAAATTTGCATGAACGCATTTGCAGACTTGTGCGACGTTTATTTTTGCGCTTGCAGACAAATTGACGGCATCGCGCCGACTTTCGCGAAGAAGCCTGCGATTAGACAGGAGGACGACGGCAAACGATTACTGTTCGAGTGTCGCATTACAGCCGATCCCACGCCGAAAATTACATGGTTTCATAGCGGGAACATGGTCAAAGATTCGTCAAGGCACAAGGTTTCCGTTGTTTCTGATTATAATCCACCTACTATAGGTCTTACAGTTCTAAAGTAATATAAATTAAAAGAATAGTAATATTAGAATTTAATTTCTTCACTTTTTACGAGGAATATTAGGAGCGTACTCGAAACAATTAATTTGGCCTCCATAGTAATGATTGTTGAACTATGAATTTCAGCTGACCGTCGATAAAGATGGCCACTCGTACTTCGCTACTCTGGAAATAAAAAATGTGACCGTCGAGGATGCTGGCAAATATAAGGTCACGGCGAAGAACGAGCTCGGCGAATCTAACGCGACGATTTCCCTAAATTTCGATAGTAAGTATCTGATGTTTTTGACGATAAATAATCACAAACCAACAAACTTTGGTCAACTACTTTGACCGATGATCCGCTTTACGTTTTATCCACCTGCTTAATTTTTTAGTATACGCTCAGTGATTATTTTATTAACAATAAGTTTCCTTACATGTTAGGTTGAAAAGTTATTCTTAACTTCAATTTATTTTTCAATATCATATAAGCAGGCACTTTAAAACAATTAATTTTTGTATTGTCAAGAAAAGTTTACTGTAATTTTTATTATTCATTCTCTAAAAATGTTCCTAAAATTTTTTAAATAATTTTTTGATAAATATTTAATAATGCTTGATTAACTGTATTTAACTTGATAGATTTCTACAGTAGCGAATATATTTCCCCTTATTTCCGCGGTGTCTTGAAGCGGAAAATAAAGTGGATCATCGGCGCCATTCCTCAACTCTTCTCTCACATTCTCACTCGGGATGTATATCGATGATTCTCTTTCATTTCTGACTCTCTTCTTCATCTCAATTCTCTGCCCTGTTTATCTGTATCCTTCATGACGACTCTACACCAACGTATATCCGCAGTTTATTATATATTTAATTTTTTTCCGTTCCATCTCAACAGTCCATTCTTCAGTCTTTTTTTACTCTTAGTCTCTTTCATTATAAATGTTATCTATGCGGAAAACCTTTATTTTTTAATGGTTTGTCTCGGTCGAGCGATGAGCACGTATCGATATCGGCTCGACGCGAGCNGTTGATTTGATCTTAATCGACTAAACGACATTTTTCTTTTGCGAGAGAAACACATTTGTTGTTTGTCTCTCACGAATTTTGCACCGTAAAAAGTTAGAGAGCGTAGAGAGCGGACCAGAATAATCAACTTGTAACAACGCGTGTACTGCTGCTTCAATCACGTATTAATTCAAATCACATCTCGCGCGCCGATTGGAGACGCACTTGCGTCTCAGGACCGTCTGTACTGATGCACGAGATGTGATCATAGATTAGCTTTAAACATTATTGACGCTTCGTTAGGTTGCTTCGATGACATCTTTTCTCTCTATTCATCACGATCATATTTGCCGTGTGTGAACATCTGCGAGAAGCCTCCGTCTGCCACCAGCGGCCTTCGGACGCACCATCTACGTGCCATTCACACACACGCAAATGCAATTATAAAATTTCTGTGGTGGTTAGAATTTGCTAACGATACATATTTTCTTACTTGCATACGTGATTAGTTTCAATTTTGTCAACGAAAATGTTTTGGCTGCAGTTGCACAAAATTAAATTTTAATACTGATGCTTTGAAGTAAAACATAGCACTACATAATTATAGAAAGTCGCATTTCATATGTTATACCAATAACATTCTTAAAAAAATTATTTACACTTAAGAGAAATTTATTAAGTACATTTTGGGAATAATCCCAATCTATAGAATTGAATTCTATAGAATTAAAACTGGCAAGTACGAAAATGTTCTTGAGAAACATTAAAATATGTAGTTAATGATGACGTTAATTCTAATATTGTACATACTCACATACATATGTCTTCGTCACATGCTTCACTAGTCATTCTCATCGGCTAATTCGCTCGTAGAAATTTTTTTATCAGTAAAACAGAAATGTTTGAAATTATGTGTTGTTCTGTCATATTGTATATATTTACTGATTAATACCACGTATTTTAATCGACACAACACGGAAACACACCACCTTCTTCGTATTCGCGATATTTGCGATTTTAATGATACATCTTAATTATTGGAGATGGAATGATGAAATTGAAATTTCTCGATTAACAATAACTCGATTAATGCGATCGAACGGTTATATCGTGTTAAATGATCGTACATATTACACCACTCACTTACTCGCAAACAGCGTTTGACGAAATGCTTGTGCATAACTATGCAGTGTTCCTACTTTCACTTAACCGCGCGCGCATCCGACAAAACTGTACGAGAGAAATGGAGCAGGTGACATTTTTCGAGATCACAATTTTATAATCCACCAAGCGAAACATTGCGAATAGACGGAAGGAGAGTAGAGAGAGCAACCTAATTCACAAGACGTCGATCTACAAGAAACGTAAATTTTTCGAACGTATATTCCTGAGCGTTGGTTTTGGTACTCTTGTTATATGCGACGGTACGAATACACGAAGTAAATCGATCACGTAAAGATTGAATAGCAAATATATTAATGTAAATTAAACTGCGACACTCTTCTTTAGCCAAATCGATACGTGACTCCCGATCTCGCATCGAACTGTAAAATGCTTCGCGTATTTAAACCTTTCGCTGCTGAATCATTTCTTATATATTTAAAATTTATTTATAAAATTTAATTGATTGGAAGTTGGTTTAAAATATAAGATTATCTTCCTTTTTCTTTATTTTTTTAAATGTAAACAATATTTAACCGGTAGGTAGTTTAGAAATAATAAAGGAAGTTTATATTTTTCGAACGTTTTTTCTCACTTTGAGATACTTGTGTTAAATTTAATTAAAATAAATTTTTTTGCGGGACAGCACCTTTGATTTGGAGGCAACGACGCTGTCTAGTGTCTAACATTAATTATTGCAGCGAAAGGATTGAGTAGGCAAGCAGGCGTGTGTACGAATAATTTTCGATATGTCGATCGTTTGTGTCGAACGTAGGCGACGAGGCACCCGTACCGGATGACGGTATTAAACCTACATTCACCGAACGACCGGTGATTAGACAATCCGACGACGGTAACACCATCACCTTCGAATGCCGACTTGTCGGCGATCCGAAACCGAGTGTCAAGTGGTAAGGCCTTGAAATCCGCGACGCGCGCGAGGAAGTAGCATTAGAAAATTGTGTTGAATTATCGGATTGAAGATACTTAATTAATAAAATTAAGAAAGAATATAGTGCGTCAAATTAAACCTTTTCAGAAAAAAGTTAATTAAAAATTATCTTGCAATTTTAGAAGACGTATAATTACGATTGCATTAAGATAGATTATTTTAGTTACCATTATGAAAAGTGTGAAACTAAATTGAAAAATTGTAACATTATTACTGCGTTACTTATAATGCGTCACTTCGCATTCTTGATAACTTACATGTTGCAATTATCAAGATGATTTCGATAATATATCTCGTGTCAAAGTTCACAAACACTGGAGCACGCTGTGCACTTCCGAGCGCGCGATCCGCGATATAAGTCAATATTCTGGCTTCGACTTGGCACGTTGGCGGCGATCGTAGGTATCACGGTACTGAGGAAGTGAAAGACGGCGGACGGTTCAACACGTCGCTGGAACTCGATCAGAAGCTGTACCATCTCGCGAGGCTGAGGATCGACAATGTGGCGAAGGGGGATGCGGGCGAGTACAGGGCCGTGGCGAAGAACAAGCACGGCCAGGGGGTGGCGACCATTAATTTGAACTTCGAGGGTGGCGACAGGCTCAAGTAGGCATCGAGAGACGATCTGTCCTCGGGACATTATCCTGCCGTGCCACGATTCGACAGTCGCGCTTTTATTCGATTCGACGCGGCGCGATGGAAGCTTGCATTGCAATTTTTGTTCGATGTGTTGCGCTGCAAAAATACAGCGATAATTTAGTTTATTTTCCAATAAGTTGCAATGCAAGAATAATAACAATAGTAGTTGTAATAAAGGTCGAACTTGGATTGCTTTTTATTTGTTGCAAGGTCGTTAAACAAAAAGTATATTACGCTTCTGAAGAAGTACCGATACTATTAGGAATTATTCACATTCACCGTCGGTTGCGCATGTTATATTGTGAAATATTATAACTAAATCCCGAAAACATATTATAAAATAGAAGTTGAAAGTTAGTTTATCAAATTAAATTATAAATGCAGGTATTCGCACATAACACAACACATTCACCCTTTTTCTAATTCTTGAAATTTTTTAAAAATTATTATCCAAGCAGAAATTTCTTTCTTCACACATTCTTGCAGTCTCTTCATAATAATTTACATACTTAATAAAACGAATGCCTGCATAAACAGAAGACGCATGTTCTCTCTGGATTAGAAATATACATATAAAACTGTCGTTTAAGATTTCGACAAATTAAGATTCGTGATTAAAAGAAAGCCTGCGATTTTTACTATATTAATAACATCGCGTCGCGTTTTCGGAGATATCGTATGACGTGGCCGGCAGATGAGAAACAATGCTGTCCACCGAGATGGTTTAGATTCTGCGTTCGATCGATCAGAAATTCGACGAATTTTTCGTCTGACGTGTCGATTTACACAGAATACCGGACGGTAAGCCGCCGCGTTTTCCGAAGAAACCGACGATCCGCCAGGAGGGCGACTTACTCATCATGGAGTGCATCCTGGAGGCACATCCGGTGCCCGACATAACGTGGTACCAGGGTCAAAAAACGATTGCCGACAGTAAACGCGTGAAGATGTTACGTAAGGCCACCGGCAAGGATACGTATCTGCTGACCCTCGAGATCACGAATCCGACCAAAGCTGACGGTGGGAATTACCGTTGCAACGCATTTAACAACTTCGGCGAGAGTAACGCCAACATCTCCCTCAACTTCCAAGGCAAGTCCCCCTCGAAGCGTATGAGAGGGCTTTTATTGACACTCCGAGATATTTATCACAAATCAATTCTCGCTTCAAAAATTATAAAAAAAATTATTAATTCCTTAATCGTGAACAGTTACAGTCAAATAAAGATAAAAGCAGCAACGCTAAGTGTAATGCAAATATATCTTTTATTTTATATAATATTAATTTTTCAATAATTTTTTGTTCAAAATTGGTTTTGAAACTGTAAATTGCTCGGACAATGAAATCCCTCTCGTCGACTTTGTCCATGATGAGTCCTGTCGACTTTCCTCGTGTCTTCTTCGTGCACAATGCATTCTATGAACGCGCGCGGTAAGGGTGAACAAGCGATTTTTCTCGGTGAACGATCGCGATCATTGGCGATAGGTCGGTTTATCAGGTAAGCACAGCCGCGCTACTGCTAACCAATCGTGAAGTCTCTGTATCTTCGCTTAATAACTCATTGAGCTGCCAACAACACGACTAACGTCATCGTGAGCCGCGGTCGTGGGTCATCGATGACCCGCGACCGCGGCGGAGATTGCGTTTCTGGTGTCCCGCTGCACACCCGGAAGCGTCACTTGCATCTTCACCGACGATGTCTAACCGTGGATCTTTCCAAGATGCAGAGGAGGGCGCGGGTTGCGCTCCGTCCTTCATTGAGAAACCTCGCATCATCCCGAACGAGACCGGCACGCTGATCACCATGAAGTGCAAGTGCAAGGCGAATCCCAAGCCAGAGGTCACATGGTTCCGCGGCACCAACGTGGTCAAGGAATCATCGAAGATCTCGATCAAAACCAAAACGATCGAAGAGGATATATATGAACTTATTATGGAAATAAAGGTAATGAATTTCTTTAAATTGGAAATTTCTGTTCTTCAAATTTTTAGACATTTGATTCTGATTCATGTATAGATAACTTTTTTAATTTTAAATCTCTTTCTTAAATATTTTTCGACAATAGGACCCATCGGCACCGGACGGCGGCACTTACAGATGTCACGTGAAGAACGAGTATGGCGAGAGCAATGCCAATTTGAATCTGAATATCGAGGCAGAACCAGAACCGGAGGGAGACGGGCCGACGTTTGTAGAAAAACCGCGGATACAGTCGCAAAACAAGGGCAAGCTTGTTATCATGGACTGCAAGGTGAAGGCGAAGCCGAAGCCGCAGATTACGTGGACCCGTGCCGGTAAAGTGGTGAAAGAGTCCTCGAAGATCTCCATCAGCGTTGTTCAAGAGCAGGATGATATTTATTATATTAAATTGACTTTGAACGATCCTGGACCGGATGATTCTGGCCTTTACAAGTGTAACATTAAAAACGATCTTGGTGAACTTAATGCCAATCTCACGTTAAACGTCGAAAGTAAGTTTGCATTTCTTGTATTAAACATTATTTAGTAAGATAATAATTTAATTAATTTTTTTAATAAATATGAATTAATTTATTTAGATTTAATAATTAAACTTTTTGCTCTGATTACGTTTAGTTCTTATAAAATAATATTTTTATAAACGTTTGAAAGATATTAAGTTATTAATAAATAAATTTATATTTATCAAAATATAATGAATAAAAGTTTTAAATTCTTAATAATGAGTATTTAAAAAAAAAATGTAAAGTACATATTGTAAAGATGAATTTAAATGTAAATATTATTCAATTTTCCGATTGTGATTTCAGTTATACCTGTAATTAAGGAAAAACCAAAGGTGGTAAAGATTGTTAAGAAGAAGACAGTCGTGATAGAATGTCATGTTCTTTCCCAATTCGCGCCCGACTGCACATGGTTCAAGGAGAGTCAAGCCGTTAAAGAGGATAATAGACACAAGTTGCATGTCGAACAAGTCAAAGAAGTGAGTTCCACAATAAAACTATTCTGTATTAAAACAAATTAGTATTGTATAAGAAAGAAATTTATTTAGAGTTTAACAAATGTAGGAGAACAGAATATTTTTTTTTAAGTTTGTGATATTATTCAGTACATATGATTGATGACGTAATTATTATTAAAAAATTATTATATGAATTTTGATCAGTGGATTTCTTCGAATAGGGTGAATTCGCCGTGAAACTCGAAATTGAGCAAATGACGGTAATAGACAAAGGCACGTACAAATTAGTAGCACGCAACGAAAAGGGCGAAGCCACGTCGCAAGTAGTGGAAGTGACGGAAATTCTAGAAGAGAAAGGAGAAAAACCAAAAATTGTTACCGGCCTCAAATCAATTGTAAGTATTTCTCTTTGTATTCCAAATGCAGCGATGTTTTATTTAATTCATTGTGATAAAAAGACAATATTGTTAAAATAAAATTCTTTTATTAATTGATTGTTATGTGCTCTTTTCCATTTTCAGACTGTTGAGGAAGGTAAAACAGTCGAGCTCGTTGCTACTCTCGCAACGCAAGATCGAAAGGTCACTGTCACATGGAATAGGTACGTATTTAATATAAAAATTACATTTTAAATAATTTACTAATTGTTACAATACAAAAATATAGTTTTTAATTTGATTTAGAAATTTTTTTGTCATAGAAATACGAGAATGCAAATTATAAATATTACATGAAATTAATTGGATATAATATTATATTATAATAATCTTTATGATTACATATAATTGCAGAGATTCAACGGTCGTCAAAGCGTCAAAGGACATTATGATCTCTTTCAATGGCCTGGATATGAAATTAACCATCACCTCAGCATCGACAGTATTTTCAGGAACATATAAAGTCGTCGTAAGCAACGAATTCGGGCAAGACGAGTCGTCAGCTCGTCTCGTCGTCAAGGTAGGCAATTTTATTTAATAAAATTTTACATTGCAATATATAAATTATTTTTTATTATTTTTTTATTATTTTTATTATTTTTTAATTATTTTTATTACTTTTATTATTTTTTATGTTCTTGTATAATTTCATATTCCAATATACTTAATATATGGCAAAGAATTCACATTTTCTATAATTAATACATTACAAAGAATTTATATTTTATGTGAAAAATCGGCATGTTAAATTTAAATTGTAATTGTTACCCCTTTACTTCACTGAATTTAAAACGTAAATTGTATTGTAAATAATTGTAAATCGATCCGTGTATCCCATTGAAAAAAGTTGTACTAGATGAGTGTGAAACTAAATTGAAAAATTTTAATATGATTAAATAATCGTATTCTTAATAAATTGAAAATTATTGAGATACGTTCCCCAATGTTGCATGCCATTCCCTCATTAAATTACAGAAAAAAGAAGAAAAGAAAAAGGACGAGGAGGAGGAAGAGAAGAAGAAGAAGAAGGTTGAGAAGAAAGAAGAGAAGAAAGAGGAGGAAAAGAAGGAAGAGAAAAAAGTGGAAAAGAAAGAGGAAAAGAAGGAAGAGAAAAAGGTGGAGAAGAAAGAGGAAAAGAAAATCGAAGAAAAGAAAGAGGAAAAGAAGGTAGCCGCCGATACAAGAAGATCAATTAAAATTTTAATTTATTTTAAACCGTTTCCTGTTGTTCTGTTTTTCCTTTTGTTACGTTACCCTCTTGTGATTAACAAACACTCTTACACTGATCACATCAACTTAATACAGAAATACAAAGATTAATCGTTTTGCAAAATTTATTACACTATGCTTCTTTATACTTGCAATTATTTAAAAATAATGATTATAACAAAAGAAAAATATATTAGAAAAAGAGAAAAGAAAAGAATTTTAGTTTTAAATAATTATTTTTTGTATAATTGATTATATATATCGAAAAAGTGTAAGTAAATTAATGAAAAATATTGCATTAAGAGCATTTGCCGTATAATTTGCAAAAACGATTGATCTTTCGATTCCTCGACGCGACAATTGGCATACTTTTGAAAAATGATATCTCGATATATAAGGTAATAATGTGGAGCGACGATGATGGTGAGGGATCAGAAGAATATGAGGAGGAGGTAGAGGAGGAGGAGGAGGAAATGGTGAGTGTTATTGAGTCCAGCGTTATCAGCACAGAAGCCATTCTCGAAGAATCAGACTCTGAAATCGTTTCTCGCGTCGAGGTACACACATACACAAACATATATCAACACTAATACATAGATTTCATCGTTCATCAATTTATATTAAATCTGTATACTTATTTGATAATAATTTAACAATGTATTATTTTTTCTAATAAAAGAAATAATTTTATTTTTTAATTACTTATAAAATAAAATAATTATTTAACGTTACTACTTTTTTAATTTATTAAACACTATTATTTCTTCTAATTAGAACTCTTCTCTTCTTTCTCTTTTCTTTCAAGTTATGAAAATCATGTCTTTGGATTTATTTTTTTCTTGTTATTTTTAAGGATAAGCCCAATTTGAAACCGAATGGTATCGACAAACCAGGGGTTAGGAAGGTATGAGATTTAATTATTTCTTTTTAATTTTTTAAGTAGAGGATCAAGTGCAAGTTTTTACGAAAGAAAACAGTACATAATCAGGACACGACACATTGTGATAATAATTATTTATTATTTGTGCTTCCTGTTTATTATTTTACCCACTGTTTCGTTTGCATTTATCTTGTCATTTGTGTCATACCTTTACCCTGATGTTTACATGTGTACTGTGTGGTTTACAATATGTATAAAAGCTTAAATGCAAATTTCCAACAGATAGAATAGATACAGAATATGTAATTGATAAATTATTAATAAATGATTAATGATATGATTGATTTATAAGAATGTAATTCTAAGTTTAATAAAAAATTTACGAAAGAAGAATGAAGGCCCTAATGTATTTTGTTTCAGAAAATGGAGATCTTACAGGTGAGCATAAGATATCAGACACTCGAATGTCGGTAATGTATGCACTCGAAAAATAGCTTTGATCCGCTCGAACGAATACTATTGTGCTCTGAAGCTTGAGGCTTTGGCGAAATATTTTAGCTAATTCTGCAAAACAATGTTCATTTATAAACCACAGCAAATAGTTTTTAGTTTTTTTTTTAAGTATAAGATGTTATCTTGTTATCGCAAAATTATCTTCATGCGATTAATATTAATCATTTTTATGCCATACAGATTTGCTTATATTAATTTATTTTTCGCAGCATCCACTTAATCTTGGCTTATCCGCTAAGTTTCTTCGAACGATCTTACGCGCACGCTTAAACAACCGCTATGATATTTATTTCCTTTTGCTTAAAAAACGCAAGTTTTCCAAGAGTTTTTTCGGATACCATATTTCTTTCCGAATCCCAGAAGCTGGTTCCTTCGAATCTATCCAATTCTGTAAAGTATAATTTTTTATCTCCCAATTCGAATTCTCACATGCTTGGCTTTTTCTGTGTGTGATTTATATTGTGTGTATTTTTGTGCATGGACAATTTTGAGAAAAAAACGAGATACTTGCTGCTAGTTAAATGTAAATATAATTTTACATTTGTGCTGCAATTGTATCTCTGATACTATTCTAAATTAAATGGAGGAAGTATTTTGCTAATATTATATTATTTCTTTACATATACGTAGAAGGACGAAGAAATAATGAATAACGTTGAAGAAAGGAAATCAATTAAGGTAATAAAAATGTAAATTTTGTATTAAAAATGTTTATTAAATATTGTAATTCAAACAATATAACAACTAGTCCACTTCCCAATATTAAATATTTAAAAAACATTATCCACTATTTTATATTAGAGTTATTGTATATTTAATTTTATATTTTAATGTAAAATTATTTTTTAATATATATTTCATTAATTTATAGAAGAAACCTGGCGAGAAAATTGAAGACAAAAAGGAAGAAGAAAAGGTATGCACAATTAAGTAGATAAACATAAGTTTCATTTATCAATTAATAATCTGTTCTGTAATGTTCAATTTTTTATCTTTAAATCTTAATTATTTTTTTTAGAAGAAGATTATAAAGAAGAAAGAGCCTGAATCCAAAGAGGTATGATCACAATTCACTCTCTTTACTTTTATATCTTATGTTATATATTATCTTCACGTACGATACTGCTATTTTATTTATTGTAGATTGATTTGATTCATTTGTGTCATACATCTAATATTATTATTTATATATGTCTAGGTGTCTCGAGAAACTACTCCTAAACCCGAGAAAACCGTAGCGAGTCGCAAGGAATCAGTCAGCAGGGTTAGGATTGATTGTATTTTATATTTCTTGAATATAACAGTTAAAAAATATATTTCATATAACAATTTTTATATTTTAGGTGGAAGAAATTAAGACAGAGAGCCGTCGCAGTTCGATTGTCAAAATTGAAGGAAAGGTATAAGATATTATAATATTAAATTTCATAGATGCCTATAGTTCTGGAAAATTTATTCTGCACCATTAGATACAAAGTGGAAATACAAATTTATTTTAATTTATTTTACAATTATCGTTTAGATAATGGATGATGGCACCATGACACCACGACGTCTTTCTATACAGAAGGTACACATACAAATACACTTCACATGCAGACATTACCAAAAACAATTACAAACAATTCACAAAACTAATATTTTGATAAAGATATATAATTTCATTGACTAGACTAAAATAATATAAATTAAAATATATTTTATTATCACAAAGTGATTTTAATTGAAGTAATTATTAAATTAATAATTTCAAATTTACCTTAATTAAATTTGTTTCAATAATAAATTCTGTTTAAAAATATATTATAAATTATTATAAATTAAAAAACTTATATTAATCGATTTTTAATTTATGTTTTATACATCTCAGACCGAACAATTCGAAGAAGAAGTCAAAGTAGAGAGCAGACGATCTTCTATCATAGAAAAGAAGAAAGCGATCGATAAGGTAAGAAAGAATATATTGCCGTTTATAAACGGTTATATATTGTGCTAACAAAATATTTCGTTGTTGATTAATTGATTAGTTGTTATTAATAATATTAGTTGTTATTAATTTTTGAAAGAATAAAGTAAGTATAGTATGAGTGAATTGTTACCTTCTCAAAATAGACATAAGAAGGGGTTTCAGTATTTTATTAGAAATTAATTACTTTGTATTTGTATTAGATATTAGATTAATAGCTTGATGTATAATTTTATTGTTTGCCAAATCAGTCTGTATTAATATAAATTATGTAATTTGTCTTTTATTTTTTTTACGAGCAGCCTTTGAAAATAATTTTATCCGTAGGTTTGATTTTTCAAGCTTTCAATGTGCAAATAATTTTACAATAAAAAGAAAATGACGTAAATTTATTTTAAAATACAAAATTTATCTGCGAAAAGTTACAATTAATAAGATTTTAAAGTTCTAGTATAAAAAAATATAAGGAAGGTAGAATGTTTTTATTTTATACGTTAAACATCGAGATTCTATATTCATGCAGTCATTAGATTTTGCGTAAAAAAATATGCGAGAATATTTTATCTCGCGTTATTGCAGGACATGTCCGCATTCAGGCCAAGAGCCATTCCGCAAATGATTGAAGACGAGGTACACTCACACATTTTAATTGCATTAATTATTTTATTTTATTTTTCTTTTAATTTTGTAACAAAATGAATATTTTTTTAGACTACACTTACAACGAAGATCAAGCCACATACATACAAATCCAACGAAGAAATTCAGGTACATAACAACACAATCCTACTCTCAACCATATGCGTCGTTCATTAGATCAGCATACACATTACATTTGATTTTAGGACGTTCGGTCATCTAAGCCAATAGATCGCGATAGTAAATCGGTAAGACATTATGAGGTACGTGGCGCATATATTGTTATATTTATGCGTCTTGAGAAACGCGATATAGAAATATGAAATTTTGTAGGAAACTGCGATGTTCGGAGTAACTTCTTCTATACGTGGGTCTGATCATAAACCGAAGGTACATATATTCAAAAAAGAAGAGTTTAATTTTAAAATATTAAAATATTTTATTTCTACCTTCGTTATTTAAATATTTAAAAATATTTTAGTTTTAACTGTGTTTAAATTTCAAATTAAAACTTTAAAAACTGGAATCTTTAATAGCTTTAAATGTTTTAGTGTTTTAAATCTAAACTGTTTAAAATTAAAGCAAGTATTTAAAAAACGGAGAAAGTGAGAAAGAATTTTAATATCATAAAATTAAACTTCTTTTAAAGTGTATCTCTTGCTACACGTTGAATATATTTGACAAAATGTAGTCTTGTTAAAATTGCAAAAATATTATGATATTTCCGAAGATTAAAAGAAATTACACTAACGTTTTAGGTTACATCTCAAGCCGCAATTAAGCCACGCGTACGCGATTCGGATGATGAGCGTGAGGTATATAAAAAATTATATTGCATACATATCAATTATATATAACGGCAACTAAATTTGCGAATGTTGCATATTTTATCGATAACACTAATAATTTTAGGATTTTTGGAGCATTCACAAACCCGGAGAACGTGATAATGAATCTGCACCATATTATAGAGTATGCAAAAATACTACGTAAAAGTACACACTTCAGTTAAAAAAGAATATAATATTTCGAACGTAATATTTTTTAATTATATTTCAATTTTAGGATAAATCATCAGATAAGACACGCAAACCTTACACACCCGCAGATACCACACAACCACGTCGAAAATCAGAAGACAAACCAAAAGATAAAATATTATTACATGATATAGCCGCAAATAAGACACATCCACAGAAATCGGATAAAGAGATTGAGGTATATAATATTTATTTTATAGCATACTGGCTAGGCAGTCGTATATTTTTAAATTATTAATCTGTTAGGACATTTGGGCGAGTAAAAATAACGATACTGACTCCAAAAAACACAATAAAGAAAAAAATGCAAATACATTTAAATTTTGAATATTATTCGCGAATAGTTGGAATTTTTTTAGACGGGATTATAAAACTTTAAATGTATTATTTTAGAATGTTCTGAAAGAGAAAACACACTTGCGCGATACACCTACAAGTAGAACACTTTCACATAAATCCGACGAT
>QKQZ01038150.1:0-16763 GCA_003595255.1 Solenopsis fugax
ATATGTTTTGAACAGGTTTCCGAAAAATAAGGAATCGCGTAAGAAGTGGTTGTCTTTTTGTGGCCGGTCCAGCCCGGCCTTGAATGGGCCTTGAATGCGCCTTGAATGCGGTCTCGTTCGATGGTCTCTTCGTCATTGACGATCGGTTATGTCGGTGTTATCTGATATTCATGAGATTTATCTTACCTGCAGCCGTCGCGTGTCTTTAAGCAGATGCTGAGACAGACAACCATCGTTGATGGCGCCCTTGGACTGACGTTGATTGATGTGACGTCACGTGACCCGAAGTTACGTCGCAACAGCACGCGATCATGCCGCCGAAGAAGAGTGCCGGTTCCGCGAAGACCAGCAAGGGCAGCAAAGCATCCTCGGAGGAAAGCGGCGGTGGGAAGACGGAGAAGAAAGGCGGGAACTCGGTGAAAGTAAGGATACGCATTTCGATGCACTTCGGGTTTATCTAATGAACGATGTGCGTGTCACACACGTAGTCCCTACTCCATTTATAAATGTTTTGTTTACAAACAGACTTTTACTGTTGACTTGTCGCGACTATCTTGCACATGATTTACTATTACATAGTATTCCTTTGAATACAGGTCAGGCATATCCTGTGCGAGAAGCAATCCAAGATATTGGAAGCGCTGGAGAAATTAAAGGCCGGTCAGAAGTTCAACGAGGTCGCGGCGACGTACAGTGAGGATAAGGCCAGATCTGGGGTAGGAACGCGAAGGATATTTATATTCTCAATTTGATGCTACAAATGTTTTGAAGCATTTGATTGACTACACTGAGAAAAAAATTTGTCGAAAAACCAAAATATTTAGTCCGATTAATTAAACATTTTATTTGATTCAACAATTATTTAGTTGCAAAAAGGTATAGTTTACACTATTCATGTTAACCATTCAAATTTTTTAAGAATTTATTGAACCAACACAATATTTAGTTCAATATATCAAACTAAATTGACATATTGTAATTTTTTGACAAATTTTTTTTTAGTGCAATTAGAACAAAGAATTTTATAAATCAATTAATTAAAGTGCTTCAAAGCATTTGTAGCGGTACCTTGATCACATCTCTTGATGTGTGACAAACTAATTAAAAGGATAAACGCGTATTCAAAACGTTGCATTTTGTTTGTTAAAGGGTGATCTTGGTTGGATGACGCGGGGTTCCATGGTGGGACCCTTCCAAGACGCTGCCTTCGCATTATCAGTCTCCAGTCTGGCGTCTCCAGTTTACACGGATCCACCGGTGAAAACAAAATTCGGGTATCACATCATAATGGTGGAAGGTAAAAAATAGTCCCAAGGTAGTTGCCCAAATTTTTCTAAACACTTTTTTGTGAAACTGTTATACAATTGATTGAGTAAAGTATATATATCATTTAGGTACTGATTTGTTTAACATCTGTGATATCTATTACATTTATTAAACTTGTTTTGTATATATTGCATTTTTACGCGAAAATAATTAGGTCTCACATAAGGAATTTAACAATACTTGTCTAAATTGCTGCACAGTAAGCAAAATAATGCTTTTGAACAATAAATAAATGTATTAAGTTATTCATTAATCATGAATTTATTGCTATCTGAATATAATTAGTACAATATATTATTTTAAGAAAAAATATATAACGTAAACTAAACTAATCTAGAAATCCTGAATTCTGCAGTCTCTTACTATTAAATATAATTTTCCATGATTATATTTAAATATAATTATTTTCCATGATAATATCTAGAAATATATAAATAGTGATATTTTCTGAAGTCAAGAAATGCATAAAATTTCGATTAAATAATTCATTAATCTTTCGAAACAAATGAAAGTATGGAGGTATTAAATGTTACAAAAGTAATAAATAAAATGTTCTATGTACTATTCAGTCGCTTCACTGGCGTGCCGCATAGATGCGCTTTTGAACATTGTAACTTGATAGGTACTTATACCTAGTTCAACAAAGATAAATCTTTCCTCTATTACACACGAAGATTAGGATTGTTGAAGCGGACGTATCTCAGGAGAGACTCGTTATCCTCGCAGACCCATGGTTTCTTGTGATGACACGCCACGTCGTGCCAGTTCACTCCATCGTTGTAGAATTGATTAAGGATTGCGAGACAATTTTCGGGAGCGCCGCCCTGAATGGCCTCACGATTGTCAGGTTGTGGCCGACCAATGCTAAACATAACGCACACGTATTATAAAACAAGCATTCTTGCGAAATGCACGCATCTTTTGTTGCTTTTATAATTTTGTGTTGCGTATACAGGTTGTCCCAAAATTCGCGAATTAAAATAATACAGCAAGAAAGTTCTCGAAAAATTAAATAAAACAATTATTTGTAAATTTTATTTCAAATTTTAGTTTTTGAAAGATAAGGGTTTAAAGCTGATCAATCACAAATTAGACAGTTGTCTGTCAGGCGGTCACTAAACTATCTTTGCGCGGCTCACTAATTTGTGATTGGCCAACTTTTAATCCTTATATTTCAGGAACTTCTATTTTAAATAAAAATTTACAAATAACTATTTTACTTGATTTTTCGAGAGCTTTCTTGCTATAATATTTTGATTTGTGAATGTCGAAACATTCTGTATATTCAAGGAATTTAGACCTTGGTTATTGATAATATGTGTGCATGCAGAGATCATTGATTACAGAGCAGATAATAAGGATTCACAATAAGCGGATAAAAAAAGATCTAATCACTTCGACATCCTTGATCTCAATAATGAAAATAGCATTTACACTCTCTCGACTTTGATATTAGCATTCGAATAGAGGAACGCGTTGCATTCACATATAAATTACAGGCCGATGTACGCTGTACATGTAATAATACTATGAATAAGTCTTACCCGCCACTCTCGGACCAATCGTTTTGGCTACGGTTATCAGTTGGTGCGAGCTTCTGTAATTCGGCGGTCCAAAACCAACCGTTGATATGGAGAGGCTGCAAATCCGGTCGGTCGCAGCCTTTGAAGTCACAGAGGCGTCCGGAGGTCCAAATGTACTTCACGTTGTCTACAAAAGAAACATTTTGGTTTTGCTTCCACAAATACAAACTCAATTCGCAGAATCATACCTTTTTTGATGTGATTCTTGATGAATTCGTTTTCGGCGGAGGTTTCTAATGAAACTAGGTCCATGCAACGTTGACGGCAGAAATTTCTACCCGATAACCAATCCACCTCCTGTCTGGCTGTCGCCTGGTCGAGCCATGAGAAGTAATAGTTTTTGCCATTGTATCGCTGATGGAAAATTCCTGCGAAAAACCATAATTAGAAGATGGGGCGAATTAGATAGGCAACAGACAATAGGCCATAATCTTTTTGAATATCTTTGAACGGCGAGAAATACGTTTACCGGGAAGAGCCAGAGGTCTTGCTCATTCCCGGAGTGAAAGTTACGGAATTAGTGTCAGTCGTGACGGCGACCTCGACGACCACAGCCACGACCTAGACATTGGCACCTAAGTAGTATGCTGATTACATCGTCACTTTCTAAATAAAGAAAAAGAAAGTTTTCTATGAGGCGTGTCCTGGTATGCGTAAACAAGCTACGCCTAATGAATGAGTAATCGGTTATGTCCCCATGCGTGACACATTTTTTCATCTTACCATTTTTCACATCGTAAGGATTAGGGTTGGGTAACTAGTTGAAAAGTTAAATAATAAGTTAAAAAGTTAACTTTTAACTTATTAAATTTGAAACACAAATTTTAATTTATTAACTTTTTTCCCCAAGTTAAAAATTTATCTATGTAAAAGAAAAAGATAATAATAGAAAAATTACATTTCCACATAAAAAACAATATTTCTTTGTTATGTCATACAAACTTAATTTACAAATAAAATATTAAAAATTTGTTTAATCATTCATATAATAATTGTTTTGAGTAATCAAATTTCAAGTTATAAATTTCTAAATTTTTTATTTTTTTTTTAATTAACTTAATAAAATCTTAACTTTTAATTGCGTTAGTTTCTTGTTCATGTAACTTTCAACGTAATTAAATTAATTTTATAAGCTATTAACTTTAATTTAATTTAGTTAAAAAATATATATTAATTACCCAAACCTGAATAAAGCTTAATCTCGGATTAATGACTCTACCTTTTTCTAATTCTAAAAATTAGAAAATATAGAAAATTCCAAGAATTAGAAAAAGATAAAGAGTGAATTGATAGAAATGGATGTTAGAAATTGAAAATTACGATGTGTTCCAACCAATAATTTTATGCTAGAATTTAATTTCAATTAATTAGATCTTTTATAGGATCTTTATGGAATGAAGAAAAAAAAAGAAAATTCTTATTTTAATAAAGTACAAAACATTCGAGATATAAAAGTAATACTTTAAATAGAATTTTATTTTATTTTGAGATACATTCAATACGTTCTTAAAAGCAGAAAAATACGACGTCTTTTATCTATAAATTCTTTTATGCAGACAACAATACAGCCTACAATAATCTGGGAACTGGTGCCAAGAGATTTCCCAGGCAACATTCCAGATCAGATAAACGTGCGCGTTTTAACAAAGATATATTATCATCACTTCGACCCAACCAAAAACGATGAAACGTGAAAGTGCCCACTGACATTTCGTACTACTTATGACGGGGACGAGGACATTTCCAATTCAAATGCGTTCGAGTTACACCGCTGTGTCAGTGTCACACTTTCTATAACAAACATGAGTGTCAAGGAAGATTCGCGAGGTGTAAGGACAATCATGTATAATTAGCGATGGTGTTGATGTAAGAGAGTCTCGAGATTTGGGCATGGGCTGAAGGGTCGAGAGCGGCGGTAAAGAATGACCTCGAAGCGGGTCGAGGCGGAGTAGGAAGTAGATAAACAGATGGAGATGGAGAATACCACCGGGTCACGGACTCTCCTCTTAATCACAAATATTGAAAATACTTTCTCTGGTTCGTGGTTTCCTTGAACAAACGGCTATCAAGGGAAACAGGAAGACTCTCTCCGACGTGGATCTTCGAGCATCGCGGGAACAAATTATTTTATCTTAGCGGAAGCTCAACAAAGATTCTAAGTGACGATTTCCAAGACTAATCTAGTGGCATTAAAATTAATAATGGCAGCAGCAATTTCCTATACCGGCGAGAATAATAACGACATCAAATTGATTTCCTTCAATTTTTTAAACAGCATAATTAAAAAGTAATTTTCCGACTATATTTTCCTTATTTCTTTCCTTCTTCTCATTTCTCTAAACAATATTAAATATATAAAAATTTTAAAAATATGTAAAGGATATTTAAAAAATTTTTAACGTTAAGATAACTTGAAAATTATTTTCATGTTGCTTGGACAGATCTGAATAAAAATAATGATACGCAAATGTAAGACTTACTGTTCGCGCAAAGTGCTGGGACCGGTGGTTCTAGAAGCCGACCGCTGGGTTGTGCCTGGAATTGGGCGGAGGACAACGTCACCAAAGCAGCAAGAAGCACAAGTGCTATCATTTTTCTTCTTTTTATTCTACGGTCACTAAAGAAATATGAAATTAATATTAGGCAATTAATTATTGTAATTAGCGAGATCTGTTTTAATTAAAGAAAATTCTTTTCCGATTGTGACCCTTAGCGCTTGCTTCGTTATCTGTAGATTTAAATGCCCGAACTTTCATGAAGAAGCGACTCTCAAACCGGTTTCCACGATTCCAATATTATATAGGGTGGTACCTTACACCCAGTCTTACTTTCTTGTACGTAATTTATTTTAACTAATGCGAGTAAACATCTTTATTGCTTTGTGTCATGCGTTTGTGTGTCGTAAATAATATTAAAATATATTCCGATTATGTACAATTCATTCCCAATAATTTTTCATCAAATATTAAATACGTTCCGAAAAAGGTTGCAACATTTTTTTTAATTTTAATCGCAAATTTACTCGTAATTATTTGAAATTTGTTTTATATTTAGAATTTCAAATTTGATTTCTTAATAAATTTCTCATAAATGTCAAAATATCAAAATATTTTATACAATTAAGAAACCCAGTAAGCATAATTATTACGATATTCAATAACATGTAACGTTTTCAAGTATATCGTATTTAATGTTGTAAATGACTAAACTTTGACCATGACTTGGAGATAATGTTTTTTAAAAGCATTTCAACAATGTTTCGAAAAAATCATGTATCAAGGTTTTCTTGAAATGTTTGTTATTTTAAAACGTTCAAAAAATACAAATAAGATCAACACTTCTAAACGTTACATGTTATTGTACTTTAATGTTTCTTGCTTACTGGGCATCCGTCAAATTTACCTGACACGATCAGTTGCAACCGAATGCTTTTTCTTTCCGATCCTATCTCTTTATCTCGTAATGGATTAAATGTCTTCACGAAAGAGACGTCTTCAGAACAGGTCAGATCGTCTTCACTGCGACGTTGTCTTGCAAGCGTTCTACGAAGAACTGCAGTACCTTCTTGGCAGGCACCCCTATATATACACAATGAGGACAGATATCGTGTCAGTACTTTTACCACCCAGCGACCTGTGTTTTCGAGCGACGAGTCTCAGCCCGCCACGAAGACCTCGACGCTGTGCGTTTCGTGGTTCGCTCGTTCCCTCCTACCTTCCTCCTCCTTTTTTACATGAGGATCATGTTCGGGCGTTTCCAATAATATTTCAAGTGATGCTCAAAAGTTATGCCTCTTCAATGCGGAAGAAATATCTCTTCTCCGAAAATTACGGAACACCGAGGAGAGCCTATTAGAGAGGAAAAAAAGACTTTCCCGCCGTTTGCCATGCCACATATGAAAGCGGAAAGTACGCGCCATGACATTTCGATCGTAGATCGTACTCCTAAAAAATAAAATGAATGGAACAGTTATTGCAGCAACGAGGAGATTTAAAAATCCTGGCACGATGCAGCGTCACGATTTGAATTTGACATGGTTCTCCGAGCTCTTCTCCAAGCGTCTCGCGATATTTTCTAAAACTTAATCAGTTGGACGTCTGCTTTCGATTTTCACCCGTTTAAAGAGGAGCTGATTAAACGGGCTACAATCAAGCTTATTAGTTCGTATTCCTGCAGTATCTCGCAAGGCTAGACCACAATTATTTTCTAGAAAACTTAGAAAACGGAAATGCTTTTAAACGAATTTAACACATATCCTGGCCTGATAAATATTATAGCCAAATCTTAACGGTTTTCTTTTAAATAAGCTCGAAAATAACGCAAGGTCTCTAAAATATTTCGAGAGATCTTCTACCGAAACACCCCAATCGACACAGTTATATGTGTTCACTATATAATAAGTTTCAGTATCATATTTTATATAATGTGAAAGTTGCAGCAATGTGTTGTAGTTATATTATAATTTCGTCTTTTTTCAAAAGTAATGATGATGGTACATTTATATCATCTTATTATAATTAATTACTTTCTTTGCATAACATCTATGTAGTTCCAATGTTTAAATTTTATATATTAAAGCATGACATACTTATATAAATAATATGTAAATAGCATTTGCACATTTATATTACATAAAAGAAAGCAATAGATACAAGTAATTATGATATAAATATCACAAAATATTTGTTGTATAAAGTATTATTCCCAAATTATATAGTAGTTGCAAATTGTGTCGACTGAGACAGTTCTTAGGTTTTGGGATATATTAATGTTTTTTAAGTTTGATACCTTTTTTTGCAGAATTATGTGAAAAGTGGAAAGTAAAATCTCTGTCGCGATGCGCCGAGTGAAAGGGGAATACACGAAAGCATAGAAATTGATGAAACGGCGCGTACAAAAGTTCTCGGGGAAAAAAGTACATTCCGTAATACGCGCAAATATGTAGAATGGATTAACGGCCGTGTTCGGCGCGATTGTGTTTGCATGTTTGCTCAAGACCGCCGTTTGACTGCGTTTGACACGTCAATGACTTTGCGAGAAAACGCGGACTTTCGCTAACACGCCCGTTGAATTTTAAGCGGTTCGCTCAGACATTTTTACGGGTCCGTCTAATATAAATCCGAGTCGATCCGCTCGCGAGTTTCATCCCGGAGATCCTGCGAGTTTTTCGTCACGCGAACGCTCAATTCTTGCAAATTCTCACTCTGCAAAAATTCAAATCAGAATTAGAAAAATGTTGCATTTTGATTGTTTAATTAAGTTGCAAAATTTTAAATTAATTTAAAAAATAAAATGTTCGATTCTTTTTTTAATAAGATTATCGTTTAAGACTGAAAATAACGCTAATAATTACTCTCTTCGTCGAGCTTTATTGTCAAAAGCAAGCTGTTATCTGTTTTCTTTTGTCTCGGTATGCTTAAATGGCATATTTTTTTATAAATAGGACAAGGCTTTTTATAAATAAGACAAAGAGAATAAACGACAGTCAACATTTGCTTGTAAACATTTTCGTTTTAACAAAGTAGATTTAACGAAGGTAATAAAATAAAAAGCTTGCAAAATTTTTCGCTAAAAAAGGAAGGAGATAACAATAAAGAGAAGAAAAAACACACGTCTGTCGTATTCACATTATGTCTGCGTTTGGATGAATACTTGCATTTCCATTCTACTAGAATTATTCTAATCCTCATGCAATCAATATTATTATTTCACGTGTAAAACGCCAATTGCCGCCAATATTTAATTTATCCCACTAACATCGTTCACTTGAAACTTGAAAGTGGTGAGCGATTTCGACTGGGGCGCACCGATTGTACATTTCCGATTTTCCAGGACCCAGATAACCACGAAATCTCTATTACTTTTTCAAACTCCACGATGTTCTCGACATTACCGACTATCGGTAAACGTAGCAATACCGACCGCGCTAACGACGGGCGCGCATGCGTCCTGCGTGCTCCAGAAGCTCGATGTTTTTTTTTTTCACTCCAAACAAACGCTCTGACAAATGTATATGTTTTCGTGGGACCGCCGCGAGGTATACGAATACGCTCGGCGTTTCATCCGCTGGCCACGGGAACGAGGTGAGTAATCGGCGAGTGCTCCTGCCCGCCTGCCGGTAGTGCGATCGATTGGCGGTGCGTCGCTTAACGGAGCAACAAGTCGCCCGCGCCTCTTGCCGAGTCGAATCGCCTGCGCGCCCGCGGTCTTCGTTACGCGAGCGTGGCCACAACATGTCCGCTGCGACCCGGGTCGGCGTTATCACCGGGATCTCGTACGCGTGCGACGCGATACGATGATGCGCGCGCGACGCACGCGGCTTTAAGGGAAGAACGCGATGCGTCCACGCGCGACGTCGACGACGGCGTACGACGTTCTCGCGCGCGACAACAACAATAACAACAACAACGACGACGACGACGACGGCGACGGCGACGGCGACGATCTCGCATCGCATGACGACGATGACGGAGCCGGAACTTTGTCGGCTGTGCGCAGAGACCAAGGAGAATCTCATCGGGATTTACGAGGCCGAGGGCCAGAAGCTCGCGATCGAGGGAAAGATCGCGAAGTGCTTGCAGATACAGGTACAATTGCCGTGAATGACCGGCAGCTTTGTTGCGCCTGTGAAAACCGTCTGCATGATCTAAGAACGAAGTATATTTCATTTCGATTGCACACAGAAAGAATATGTTATTTCGTATATTAATTCCGTTTTATTAGAACGATGAAACTACATATTTTTTATACATTAAAAAGTAGCTTATTTGTAAAGATTTAATTTTCTTTCATAAATTTTTTTATCATCTGTCTGTAGTAACGATTCTTGTAATTACGCAGGTTCTAGTGACGGATGGTTTGCCACTTACGGTTTGCATAGACTGCTGTGATTCGTTGAACCAATGCAACGAGTTCTTTGAGAAGACCAATCAAGCACAAATATCTCTAAGACAATTGCTGACAGATTCAAAGTCCGAGCCACAACCGATCGAACCAAATATAGATTATGTAGAGGAGACCATAGAATTTCCGAAGAACGAGATCAACAACAGAGAGGAAATTGTCCAGTGCCAGTTACCTGGCAATTATATCAACGAGACAGTCAATATCTTAAATACTTCTTACTTCATCGAGGGATGTAATAAAAACTCTGAAAATTCCGAAACTCAGGCTAACTCAATGCAAGACAACACGAAACAGAAGAAGTGTAAGATTCAGATAAAAAAGAGTTTGCCCAAACAAACTAAGAAAAAAGTGAAGAAAAAAGGCCAGATGCAAAAGAGCGAGGAAGAGTCCGAGCTCTATATATCTTCTGAAGTAGACAAAGAGCAGAGTGATTCAGATTTGAAAGATAATATTGAAATCGTAGATAATTATGTACCCGGTAAGTTACATTATAAAAAATTATACATTGTTTTATATTTCTTAGAAAAAAATTGTCAAGTATTCACACATATAGTTAATGACTCTATAGATCTATCATAAATCTAATATAATATGTATTTTTTAAGTAGAGACAGAATCAAATTTGGAAATGAGAGAAACACGAACAGTAGAGACAACAACGAAACATGGAAGAAAAAAGACAGAAGGTCTGGAGAGATATCCTTGGTTATGCACAGACTGTAATGACAAATTACCATCTTTAGAAGCATTAGAGGAGCATCACGAAACCGTGCATAATCAACAAGCCAAGTATATGTGTGTGCAATGTTGTAAGGTCTATGATAAATACTATGGGTTCCTTACTCATGTTAAGAGGCATAAAAATAAGGCAAAGTTTAGGTAAAGATCATTTGCCATTACATTTGCTTATTGTGTATGATCTTTGTATATATGATTGTATATTTGTTAATAATTTAATTTGCTTTCAGCTGTGAAGATTGTGGGAAATCATTTGTACATAAGAAAGTATTAGACTCTCATAAGACCATTCACAGTGAAGAACGGCCATACGTGTGCCAAACTTGTGGTAAAGCTTTTAGGCAGCAAAGTGCTTTATGTATCCATAATCGATGCCATTTGCCTGAGACCATGAAGAATAGATTTCCATGTGATCAGTGTGATAAAAGGTACAACGTACTTTTCTTTCAATTACATTTCTCTGAGAATTTTTATATGTTAATCCGAAAATTTATTTTTATAGGTTCTCGACGAAACCGAATCTTGTAACACATAAACGTATTCATTCTGGTGTCAGAAACTTCACGTGCGATCAGTGTGGCAAGAGTTTCATACAAAAAGGAAATTTAGAGGCCCATTTTCTAACTCATTCACCAGATAAGCCATATAATTGCTCTCAGTGTACAAAAGCGTAAGTAAGGAATAATATAAAAAATATTAGAATATATAAAAGTATAACAAGGAAAAAAGAAAACAATTTATTGTTCCCGAAATGAGAATACAATTAGAAATACATTTTTATATTTCTTTATTCACAAATTTTCAATTCTTATAATCAATTTTTTATAAATAATGAGACAAGGATTTGTAGAATCAAATCTCAGACCTTCTGAATTGATGATTCGCACATGAAACCACGTCAATCCTGAAATAAAAATATAATAAAATTGCAGGTTTAAAACACCATTACAATTGAAGAAACATGAAACAGTGCATACTGGTGCCAAGCCGCATCAGTGTGCTGTATGTGGACGAACTTTCAGAGAGAAGGGAACTTTGAGAGAACATCACAGAATTCACACTGGTGCGATGCCATTTACCTGTGAATTTTGCGGGAAATGCTTCCGTTTCAAAGGGATATTAACTGTAAGTTGTCATTATGACATATTTAACTTTGCTCAGTTTAACGCGATTATTTCACAATCGTAGACGCACAGACGACAACACACTGGGGAGCGTCCGTACAGTTGCTTGGAGTGTCAGCATCACTTCACGAATTGGCCGAATTACAACAAGCATATGAAACGTCGACATGGAATCAATACTTCTCACACTAAGCATCTGACCAATAATCAACAATTGCAACAGCAACAATCAACAGAACAAACGCAATCGGCTCAGATACAACAGCCGTCTCCTGCAGAGGATCCACTTGCTATGTCTCAAACCGAATCAACGACAGTACAAGTAAATTTCTTATTTGTTAAATATGTTACTTGTCTCATTGTGTCGGCCTTGCATCATTTAGACAACTTTGTATACGCTCGATTAGCGCAAAGGATTATTTCAATGCTCTTGTTACAGGTAATACAAGCAGTTCCTCATGCCTCGGTATCACAACCGATAGTCATCCAAACTATTCCGACGACCACCATTCAGAGTTTCCAAACGGATGTCACTAGTACTGTCCAAGAAACAGTATTCCGAGACCGAAACACATATTTCAACACAGTGCCAGCATTACAGGGCTTTATACCAGCGAACTTGCCAACGTATAATTTTTATACCATTCCTAACGTTACAGAAAATGATTTAATTCAACATAGATAAAAGTGTTCTCTAAGACCAAGCTTGTAAAGACTATGTCTTTGTGCCGATTGATCAAAACGCTAGAAACATGCCATAATATCTAAATATATTAAAATCAATATGAAATTTACCCGAAATGCAGGAGCAAACAGAAAATCATAATGTAAATAATCAAATAGTTATTTTGCATGCAATTTTTCCTCGCAGAATATAAGAGATAAAAAATTGGCACGAAAACATGGGAACTAGTAAATGCGTTACATAAGTAGTGTCAATCTTTTGTATAGAACAAAAATGAAATGAAGTAACTAATTATATACGTTTTATATTGTACTATTATTATAGTATTAATACTATTAGGCTATGAACTGTGTATATATATACTTGTTTAGCAACATTTATTATCAAATACACATCGTAAACGCATTTCGTAAAAATTTTTGTAATAAAAATGTACATCTTATCCCTATTCATGCATATATCGCATTTTCGTGGCAACTGGATACACATGATATGTAAAATTTTTTTTTAGAAATTTTATATTATCCATATGCATTACATAGTACATTGTAGTACATTTCAGATTAGTTATATCGAGACAAATATTTAGTAAAAAGCGCGAAACACGCTTTTTCTTGCTCGAAACTAAATAGTCATCGAAAGGATTAAAGAATCACGCGTGGGACTAATGCCAGGTATCGAAGGGGAGGGAGACGTCTGGTATCGCTCAATACCGTATCTACATGTCGAAATCGCATTGCACAAGTATTAGCATCGGCCGTCTTATCACGGAGCGGAAATTTTAGTGAAACGTTACTGTAGATAACGTGCTTTTGCAAACAAGCTGTTATTTTTGTTAAATAATACATTAATTGCCGTACTTATCGTAATACAGATTCCTACGGAAACTCCGGCAGATTACCTTGAATAACCTAAGAAAACTGATAACGGCTGGAATGGGTTTCCACAATGTCACTCATTGCATCTTCGATATGGATGGTTTATTACTGGGTAAAGACTCCTGCTCCCTTTCCTGCGGATTCCCCTGGATAATATCTATACGACTTTATATCTTATAAACTATATTATTCTATATTAATTAAAATTTCACTATGCAATATATTTTTTCAAACAATCTTAATTTCCTTTGTTGATCATGACATTGAGATCTTTGCGAAAACTTTTTTTTTTTTTTACAAAAAAGTAATTGATATTTTTTTCTTTGTACTTTGCATAGATACAGAATCCCTATATACGATGGCATACAATTGCGTCACTCAGGAATATGGGAAAGTGTACACCTGGGAGCACAAAGCGAAGATCATGGGTTTTAAAAGCGTCGAGGCTCTGCAGACTATAATAGATATGTTACAGCTGCCAATTACAGTGCAAACATTCGAAGAAAAGCTCGCTCCAATTTACAAGGAAGTATTTCCTCGATGTGATCTCATGCCAGGTAAATCATGTGAGATGTAAAGGGTGATTCAGCATCATTAATTGGTCAATTTTACTTGTATGCAGGTGCGGAGAAATTGCTGCAGCATCTTAAAGAGCATAATATACCTATTGCGCTAGCTACAAGTTCGTGTGAGGAGAGCAGCGATTTGAAAACCCAGAGATGGAAATACCTGTTTGATTTGTTCAGCCACAAAGTTTATGGCGGTTCCGACCCAGAGGTCGTCCAAGGAAAACCACATCCAGATATATTCTTAATTGCAGCAAAACGTTTTTCTGACAATCCCAATCCATTAAAGGTTTGTTGTACACATTGATGCATATATATTTCTAAATTAATTCAAATCACATGTTTGTCTATCTATACATAGTGCCTGGTCTTTGAAGATTCACCGAACGGAGTTCAGGCTGGTATTGCTGCCAAAATGCAAGTAGTAATGGTGCCAGATCCTCAGCTTCCTAAACATCTCACCAAAGATGCTACACTAGTCCTGAAAAGTTTGGAAGACTTCAAGCCAGAGGACTTTGGACTACCTCCATATGTAGCATGAAACTATCTGTCTTAGCCCACAAAAGAAAATATTAGACGTATTAGATTCTTCATATAAATGAAGCAAATAATTGTTTGCGAAAATGAAACGAAAGCCTGCAGGCAGGCTTTTCTTTAGTACTAATGAAGTCTGACTGATGTATATAGATTTCGTTTGAAAAAAGAAAAGATGATACGAGTATTATCTTCTGGAAATGTATATTTTCGTACAACATAGAGGAGTTTTCACTGCCTGAATTCGAAAACTTGCTAAGTAGGTTGCACATATCGAATACAAGAGATCTCTGTGCCATATGTTTATTAATAACGTCACAAATTCTAGTTATATAGATATATCTATCACAATTAAGTGTTGAGTTTTTGTGTCAGAATTTAGCCTGATGTACTCTTTTTACTTTATAATTTTATTTTAAGTTGAGTTTATTAAGTTGAGTATACTTTTTTACATTATAATTTTATTTTAAGTTGAGTTAAAAACATTGCTGTTAAAAAAAATATTCTTCAAAATATCAAATGTTTGATATTATATAAAAATTACAAATATTTTTTGCAAGAAAATTCTGATAATTTTGTATGTAATTTTTCTTGACGATGGTTTTTATAATCTTATACGAGTTATAAGTTTAAAGCCTATGTATCAGAATTACATACGCGAAAAAATATTGATTGTAATCTTTTTTTTGTCTGATACATCTATTTTATTAAATCACTATACATATTATGATACATATTCATTAATTTAATAAAATATATCTATTTTTGAGACGCCAATTCTTGAATTTTCCCAAGTACTTCTTCGGATTTTAGATTCGACAGAGGTACACAACGTTCCACGCCGTATTCTGTAAAGTCAATATCATTTTACAGAAAGATTAATTTATGAGAATTAAATAAGCGATGAAACTTGCGCTGGGGAAAGGAGGGAGGAAGACAAAAAGGATTTATAAAATCATATGATATTCATAGAGAAGAAATAAAAATGTTTAAAAAGTTGGTTTACATACCATAACGTGCGTACACTTTTGGTTCGATCGACGAGCATTCCCTGACTAAAACGGGAAACCTCGGGTTACTTTTCTTCAACGATACGTATTGCTGCTCGATGAAGTCTCTGTAAGGTGCATATACAAAAAATTAACGAGATTGAAATGAATTTCGGAGTTACAAGTAAAAATGTTGCCTACGTCGCCTTCGCGACATTTTTTTACCTAACGCCTTGACTAGATTTGGACGATTGGCAAAGAAGAATCCTCAATTCTTTCAGATGTTTTCCGAATTTAACAGTAGCCATCTTTCAATCGTTAAAAACTTGAAAAAATACAATCTCTCACATCACAATTCCGATACTGTACAATTTTGTGTTTTGATCAGGTTAAGTTAGAATCGCGTTATGTCATTGGATTCACGTGTGTAGTCGCCACCTAAGTTCACTTTTGTCTTCCGATACTTTGATATATTAAAAAAGATAATAAAATTGATTTTATTAATCCCAAATCTAAAAATTTTCCAAAAATTTTGATATATTGAGTCTCGGCTAAATGTGGTTCGAGTCTTCGTTGAGTCTCGGCTAAATGTGGTTCGAGTCTTCGCTAACTTGGGTTTTTTACGCGCGAACGTGTGCGCATGTCGATAATCTGAAAAGCTAAAGTGATTTGAGAACTTGTTTGTATAAGTTGTCAACTTATTATATATATATATATATATAATACGAAAAATAAATGTTCATCCAATTCGTTATTTTAAATGAATGTTTAATATTAAGTAAATCTTAAATTAATGTTAAGTAAATATTAAAAATAAATATTATTTTTACAATGAAACTGCACAATGCCCGGTAAAAAATTTTTCATATATATTATATATGTTTTATAGTCATATAATTATACATATAGTTATAATTAGCGGTTCCCGAAAGAACATTCCAAGCCTATCGGTTGCCCCCTCTCTGATAGGAAAATTCGGGAGCGAACAGGCATTCCTGTCGCTGCTGATTCAGACGC
Organism: Solenopsis fugax; assembly: GCA_003595255.1. Lineage (NCBI taxonomy): Eukaryota > Metazoa > Arthropoda > Insecta > Hymenoptera > Formicidae > Solenopsis > Solenopsis fugax. The sequence goes on from QKQZ01038150.1 coordinate 16,347, forward strand.
TAACGAGAGATTATTCGAGCGAGACATATCCGCAGGGTGAGGCCCAATCGGACACATCATTGATTGGCTGCTTTAATATAAAATTTTCTGATTGGTGGTACAGCAGGAAACATCTAGGGACCAGCCGATGTGAGTGGTGTGTCCAATTGCAACAAGCGGGTGCGCCGATCGCGCGGGTGCACTGATCGCGCGGGTGCGCCGATAAAATATATTTTATCGCGTAGATAAAAATTATCTCGGCGTCGTTATCGAGTGTCGGTAAAGTAGGGAGTGAAATTACGTAATTACCTCGATTATGAGACGTCTTTTAGTCAAGTCTTAAAGACTCTTTTAAGACGTCTTTTGGATGTCTTTTAGACTTGCATGTTTTCTGGGTAATTACGTAATTACCTCGCTTATTCACTCCCTACTTTATCG
>QKQZ01038177.1:0-14480 GCA_003595255.1 Solenopsis fugax
GGCGGCGGCGACGTCGACGCCCCGCGTCCCGTTGGATGCGCCGACTGACGCTTTTTGCCATCGGTAATAAATTACCCATCGCGATATTTCTTATTGTTAGCGGGGTGCTACCGAGTGCGTCCGAGGGCTTGATCGGTATCGTGGTCTCCACGGTATTTATATAGATATAGCCGGTGTCGCGGTCGTTAATCAAAGATATGTACTTCGACCACGCCATGGCAAACTCCGCTCGTGCTGTGCCTTTCCTTTCATCGGACTTGATCTAGCTTTTATTAGTTTTGCACAAGTCGACGATCACGTATTGTGTAACGAAAAGTAGTTTCGCGTTTTTATTATTATATGGCCTTGGACCGACATTCATAATCAGTTCTTGTATTTAAAACTTTAGAGTACTACTCATATTTTTCTTATATTAACACACTATCTAAATGAAAGTGCACTCATACAATCAAGATTTATTTTACACTTGTAAGAATTTTTTCATATTTTTTTATTTTACAGATTGCAAAGTATTAGAATAACTAAACTAATACCATTTTACTATAAATAAAATCTTATTAAATGCAATTTTAAGCTATCAAAATTTTACCTAGCAAATATCAAGTTACAGTTGTAAAACTGTTATAATTTCTGTTAGAGTGCAACAATAGTTAGCCTTTCTGAACGCGATCACAAGATCACGAGGTAGCGCTAGTGACTATTGTAACTAGGCGGTGATGTGTGGAAACTGCCCTGTTTTCCTATCTATATATATTCTGTTACGTGCGTTTTTTTTTGTTCGTTACACTTTCCACTTTTGTCTTAGTTTCAGTAACAGTTTACAGTTAAGTTGTCTATTCTATGTTTTGTATTTTTTGTATAAAGAATCTTTTCACATCCACTCTGTATTCACACCAGAAATCTGTAAAACTAAAAATATTCTGTCTATTTCTAAATATCGTAACCTTTTATCAATTTCCAACTAAACAATATAATTGTTATAACAAAATCATGTCTTAAGATGTCATAAACCAATCACAGAGCCACATTAACATCTTAAAAAATTACCTAAGATGACCTTGAAATAAAAATTGATTATGAATATCAGCTATAATTAAAATCTGAATGAATACTCGAATTGTATCTATATTTTAATATTTATATTAAGTTGATAATAGCAATTCTATTTGAACTGGTGCGTTGTAACATCAGTTATAATCAAATGAGTGAAACGCGATTTATCATTAAAGAAAGATTAATATGCGATAATAAGATTAAAGTTATTCGTGAGAAAGATAGAGGTGATAGATCGAAAGCCGAGAGCTACTAAATTCGAACGTCGTTTGTAAAATTTCGCCGAATGGTAGATTGGAGGAGCATTAAGGAGGCCATTATCCGGCGGCGGAAATCGTGTCGTTATAGGCTGCGGAAAGACGGTCGCATTTTCCGAGCCATAAAGATCGGATATTGCGAGAATTATTCAGGATAATTTAAATTGCGCGTCGCTCCATCCTCCCCTTCCCCCCTTTCCTCTTCTAACGCGGTCGTCGATTTTCCACGAAACGCGTTTTCACCCAGAGTAGACGTGGTATAGTGCTTTGCCAAGAAAACAAGGGCATAAATTATGTACAGATAGGTACTATAATTTAAATTACGTTCCACGCTTCGGCATCCACGATTTCGGAGCAGTTGTAAAATTCAAATCAGTTGCCATTACTTCTTCGCGCCAGGCACTCTTGTATAATCGGAAGATTGCCACTTGAATGTATTTCTTCGTACCGATATCAGTTATTTCGCAAAAAATCAAGAAATAATCATCAAATATTAAATTATATTCACATACTTAATCTAATTTTCCAATAGTTAACTCGCTTTCTAAACATTAAAGAATTAATTAAGTTTTTGATTAGTCAATCGGTGATTAATTTGTAGTCTCACGAATAATAATTCTATTGTAATTATGAGTAAAATAATTCGTCTTTTTCTTTACTAAAAATAGTTAAGGTCTAAATTTTGCGAATTTTATGAAAATGGAATTCCCAGCTCCGAACTGTTCAATGCTAATGTACATTTGTAACCAAATATTCAGCGTCGTTACAACTCGAACGCGGCTACTCTTTGCTTTTACGTTGGCGAGAATCAAATAAGAGTGTCCTGCCGCATGAATTGGTAAGACAGTGGCGGAGTTTCGCTCGTCTGAGTGAAATGAAAACGCAGAAGGGTAGCTCTGTCGATTTTCGTTCTGTCTTCTGTGCCATCGCGAGCATCTGAGCTGAATGCCTGAGTTCGTCCTGGGCTCGTCACATGCGACATAAATCTATCTATCCACGTATAAGGGTATAATATGAGAATCGGATCCGACATTACGTATGATGTATGATGCTTGGCGGATACACCCTCGGCGATTCCTCGCCCTCCCTCTCTTTCTCCTCGTCGACGCTGGAATGCCGTGCTCCGTATATTGATGTTCCAGTTGTGTCCTAAACCTCGCTCCCCCAAAAACCTACCAGAGCGCGTATAAACACGGACGCATACAAGCGCACATGAGGAAATACCCTCTTCCCAAATGTCAGCTTAAGCGATCTTCCCCGGCTTTGTCTACTTCGGAGCTACTTGGATTCACGACTATCGTTTGACGGATTGGGAGAAGAAATCGGGAGAGCCGTTGCCGTTTAATCCTTAGATCAGTCGTAGATATTGCAACGAGGGTATTACAGTACGTGAAAAATTATTTTGCAATGGAATATTAATATTATTATCCCTCCATGCTGAATTGGGAGATTATTCGGATAAGAACAGACCATCATTTATGATGTATCGTGGCGACGTAAATTTGAAGATATACGATGTATAACTTACACGATAGAATAAGTTTCATGTACAAAGTTTAATACAACGGACAATCGTAACGTTTCGATGTATCTAGACATTCGTTATTTGATTATCGAAAAGACGGTGTTTCCTTTCTCCGTGTTCGCCGATCTGGTGGTTCGATCTTCCATCGCATTAAATCCCTTACCGCCACCATCCACTTCTTCCAAGGGCAGAGGAAGCCTGATGCTAATAGTTTAATTGAATTCCGATTATCCGAAGAGGCCCACCCCACCGCAGTTTCGCAGTTCTGTTGTGCTATGAATCAAAAGCAGGGCGCGCCTGCGAGTGACGTAATTATTGAGACCTCGATTTCGCTAGAAGCGACCCCGCATTTTCCTCTTCCTTCGCCGTTGAATGAAATGACAGACGCATTAAAATATTAATGATCTCTGGTATCGGAAACAGACTTCGAAAAACGGTCTCGGCCGTCCCAACCCCTCTACCGGCATAAATCACTGCCAAAGCATTGATTCCTTACTTCCAGATGCCATCTCAGAGGTTCCACCAAGATGTCATAAGATGCCAGCCAAATTTCACGTTACAATATTAAACTTAAACTCGTAAGATTAAAGTAAAATCTTATGCGAAATATCACACATGATTTCTATTGATTATCGCACACTAATATCATATGGCTATTATGGTAGTAATCGAGAAAAATATTAAAAAAATAGAGTAGCTAACATTTGTAGAATAAAAATAATATCGCTGTAACAATATTTAAAGAAAAAAAATTTAATTTTTGTCTTTTCTAGAGTGTTCATTACGTATAATGTATATTAAATTATCCTTTTTTGTTCTTTAACATTACATAAAATATTATACAGTTATCTTATGAAGTAATAATCAATGCAGGCAAAGAAGTTTTCAGACATTCTACGAGTTCATAAATTTCAGCCGTTAAATTCAATAAAGAAATTAAAAAAAAACAATGAATACGCAAAACGTACGATTAATCTTTCTGGCGAGAGTTATCGGGGAGATGTTGCAGCACGGCATATGGGTCTGATATCGAGAAAGGATATCACCTGTTGCATCCGGAACGATGGGGTTGGGGTCACGAGGGTTACGGTTCGAAGGCTATTCAGGAGTTCAGGGTAGAAACGACCCTCGATTGGTCGTGTAGTGGCCAGCGAGTGGCTATATCTCCTCAAACGCCGTGTAATCGGAGATAGCTCTGCGCTTTCTCTGCTCAGAAGCAAATCACTTTAAAGCGACATGTTCTAGAAAAGGATTCAATTTGCTTTTAATGCAAAGATCAATTGAAAAAACATACAAATAATTAAACATATAAATTTCGTGATAAGCAATGCAAGTAATGTACTTTATAATGTTGATTATTCATTTTGATATCAAAATAAATTTTTTCCCGCTCGATAGTTTGTTTCTCGCAATAATAACGATAATTCTGAGAGCGCACGGCGACACTTGCGCCTCGTATTACCAGATGATTTCACTCGTGCGAACGTGCCGGGCATAAATTTATACACAGGGGGTTTTGATCGTATTATCTTCGAGTAGCAAACGTATAGGAAGGCAGCAAAGCGAGAGAGGGTAGGGTACAGGAGACATTCGAGGCCGTCGATCTCGACCTAGGTCGAGAGAGGGTCCACTACGACGGAGGGCAGCTGGGATTCCTGTGGGATTCCTGGAACAAGGTTGGAATGCTTTATAAAGGGGGTTGTTGACCAGCGTTTTACGGTCAAAGTAATAATCTATTACTTGGCAAACTGAATAATCATATTGATTAAACAATCATAGTGAAGAATTATTAACATTCCGGATGTCGTTAATTTTAAAAATATTACAACTCGTACGTGTATCTAATAAGCGTCTCGTTTAATTATTAGATAATCAATACTATATTAAACATTTGTGTTGTAACAATAACGCCTCAATATTTTATATATATTATATAAATATAAAATAATATACTAAAATACATCAATATATCGATTATAAATCAATACATCGATTATTCTTTATAAATATTTTCTATATAATTAAATTAAAAAAAGCTTATAATTTGGGAGTCACTTAAAGAAAGAATGCAAGAGCACAGTCAGGAAAAAATATCGGCCAATAGTTTTACGATTAGACATTCTGATTAATATCAGCGAATAAGAGAGCTATTATCACCTACCATTAACAAAGTCGTGGTTCGCATGGATGTACCTAATTTATCAATGATTCGAGGTATTAGGGGTAAACGAAATGGATGAATGAGCGAACGAATGGACGAACGAACGGATGGATGAAGGAACGGGAGTAACTGCGGGGATGAAAGAAATTCCAATAAGAGGATGAAGACAAGTCCGGGTAAGAAACGAGCCCATTTTGATAATGGGTTCGTATACGGGGACCAACGCTACCTACGTGGCTCTGTGGGGATTTGGCGAGCCATCGCTGCCGGATCACCGTGGAAAGGCGAGGACACTTACGTGTGCGAACTGACACACGCGAAGAACGAATAACGCGCACATCCATAGATTCGTTCCAGTCGGAACACTTTCGTCTCCTTCACTGAATTATAACTCGACAGCGCTGTACATTTGTTTCCGTCACTGCATATTTTCGTATTCTGATAAATTTTAATTTTGTAATAAAAAAATTGTGAAATCTTCGCAAAATAAAAAAAGAGTTTAAAACAAATGCGCGATCTGGAATGGCAAAAAGTAGTTAACGGCGCATATTAAATTATTATTATAAATTTTCCTTAATGTTCCTTCGTAACTATACTTCTTGCTAAGATTTTTGCTAACGGTTTCCAACCGCGATAATCTTAATGAGCTCTAACGAATGTAGTGTCCAATGAGTTAATGTTACAAGCAGGAAACCCTTCTTTCTAAAATCGTCCTCTTTATTTCAGTGTATTTAATCGGTCCTACCGTCATTAGCACTCTTTCCCGACGAGAGTTAAAGCCCGGGCTAGACCGGGACGCCGTTGCGGTTTACGTCGAACCAGGTGCCTGCCAGAAAGGTTAATTTTAACGAATTCAACGAAGCAAGAGAGGTCGGAGTTTAACAGGATAAGCTAATTGTGGGGTATTGGCTAAGAAGTCAGGAGAAATGAGGACGTGGTGGTGAGAAGCGAGAGCGGCACGGAAAGAGAGACGGAGAAAGAAGGGATCTCTTCTCCCGGCGCTAGTCGAGGATCGTTAGCAGCCGGCAGGCGACTGGAATTATAATGCAGTTTCTTACGAGAGATCCGGGACGAGGATTCTGTTTTCCACGAGCTACCCTTCGATCGAGACGAAAGAAGCGGCGCGCGGAGGAAAAGATACCAACGTTGACTTTCGGCGATAATTCGTTTCAACATTGCTCTGCCAATTAAATTCGATGTTTATTTTCATATATAAAAAGGTATATACACGCATGCGCACGCAAAATTGTTACTATTACAAATCGCTTGTACACTGTTAAATATTAAAGAATCAAATTTAAATCGATTTCTTCAGCTAAATAATATTTTGTTATTTTTAACTTCCATGTATGTATATCAAAATTTAATTTTAACATAAAACATGCAGTTGAAAGAATAATCTTATTTAATCAATTCATTTCTGTTGTTGAATTGTTTAAATTTAAAGTAAATAATTTTTAACGCATACATTTAACAAATAATAAACTAAATTTAAGTCAAAATTAATTTCTTTAGTTAAATTGTTTAAATTAACCGTTGTTTTAATTAAATTAACATACTGATTACACGGAAAGAATAGTTTTGCTAAAGTATCTAAAATTTAGTTGGATACAGATCTGAAAATAATTTTGTTAGGTCATCAAAATAATTATTATTGAACTCTCAAATTGATTGCTAGAATGTCAAATGTTTTTGCAGCCTTGTTTATCATGCTTGAATATCCGACATAATTATTTTGAAGGTCCATTAAAATTATTTTTAGATCTTTATTCAGCTAAATGTTTAGATACTTTAGCAAAGTTGTTCTTTCTATGTCGGTAGGAACAATGGTAATCTATAGGAATGTTTAAAAATAACTTAAATTAAGTATAATTCGACATTATGAATTTAATAATGTACGATAGTATCCTCATTTCAAAATAAATTAAATTAAAACTGTAGATAAATGTAGATTGATTTTACGTGTAAGGATACCTTGACATTCGGATATAAAGAAAGGAATAAAAGCGTACGATGCTCTTGGATATCATCAATCATTCACAGAATCATCATTGAAATATCCGTTAGGGGGACGATGTATAATAGATATCATGATCGTATGCTCAGATAGCTTTATTTCTGATATAACGAATGTGGAAATTAAAGCTTTTTAAAGATGTTAAGATAAAAATATTTTTTTGTCTACGAAGAAAAATGCGAAGTATCGAAATTATTAATTACGTGATTAACAAAATATTTTAATATGTAATTATGAATGAGTTTAAAAAATGGTGATGTGACTTTGACAGCAATGGGTGTGAATTTGACACTATTCGGAATTTATATATATAATTCTCACTACATGATAAGAAAAATTTAGCATTTCTCATCATGTGATGTTTATATAAACACCACATAGAGAGTGAGAATTATATAAATATTAGATATTATTTTTTACAGTCAAGTGCTGCAAGCGAGTTTATGTCAAAGTCAACTAACTCTAAATTCAGTTATACCTATTTCGTGCTTATTTTTTAATAGAATTATAGATTGAAAGTTGTTTACATATATACACAGAAAAAATAACTCAAATCAACAATTTATTGTTTCATATATAAGCAAGAATATAAAATCTTGGAAGAATTTGATAATCTTGATCAGACATAATTTGCTTACATGAAGAAACAAAATTTCTTATGTTAGCAAATTATGTCTCTTTAAGATTATAAATACTTCCAAGGAGTTTTATATTCTTGCTTATATATGAAACAATGAATTGTTGATTTGATACTAATTTTTTTTCTGTGCAGATTTAAGATTAATATAAACTAATATATCGATGTAGCTAATAGATTACAAACAGATCCAACTTAATTTATATTTGGACCAAATATCTCAACTTGGCCCGAGTCACCGAAGTTATCTGTCATTTGGAAGCCTTCGTTTCGACCGGAAGACGGAGTGGGAGAACGAAGCGAACCTCCTCAATCGTCGCTTTATACCAGAGGATTAGATTAAGTCCGCCAAGAAAAATCTATCCAACCCCCCTAGGACGGTCTCTACGCTCCGAGGGAGCGGACGAGTTGGAAAAAAGAAAGCCAGCAATATGGCCGGTTGTCCTGACTCGGATCTCTCGCAAAAGATATCCAGCTTTCGCGAGAGGGATAGTCGTCGGAAGATCCAATGAAGAAACGACGAGGAAGAGAGGTTGAGTCTCATAAGAGGAGTGAAGAGGGAAAGGCAAATAGACGGTACCACTAGGTAACCCAATTTAGATCGAGTGCCGAGCATTTGTTACGGAGGCACGGATCTGCGTTTCGTCTTGCGCCGAGAGGCACGGTGCGTTTTTATTTCCTATTATTTATCTGGATAAATAAGTCAGTCGCAGCTCCCTCAGCTTGGATTGTCGGCATCCTTTATTATCGAGGACGTCCCATCATGAAGATTTACGGAGCAATGATTAGAGGGAGTTTTGTATGACCGAAACGTTGGATGAAGAGGCTACATATTGGCCACCTGAGTTAGAAGTTGCACACTTATAAAATACTTATTTATAATAAATAGAATAAGATATTTATTTGTAGTAAGTATCAGAGCTGTCGATTTTTTGTTATGAAATTGTAGAACATTTTCTCTCTTTCCTAAAGTGATAGCTTGTTACATATTCCATGTAACATATCACACCCTTTTGTAACAGTAACATAATTAAAAAAATTAACAATAATAAGTTAGACCTGGACTGATAAAAATGTTAAACTTAAGGTTAATAAATCTATATCAGTCACAACGGTTCTTAGTGCTGAATAATAATTTTTAATTTTTACAATCCCTAACTTATTTGAATTACACGCCACATATTCGTCAGACTTGAAACACAATCGTGAAGCCGGAATATGTAATATTAATGATTCAGAAACATTTATAAAATCTCCCTCTCCCTGGAAAAACTGTAAACAATTTTCGAATAAGTTGGAGATTGTAAAAATTAAAAATTATTATTCAGTACTAACAACCGTTATGACTGACATAGACCTACTAACTATATGTTTAAAAAAATTAGATTTTACTAAAAAAGGAAAAAAAAAACATTTTTCAATTTGACAGAAAATGATTAACTGATCAAGTAATATCGGGAAAAAAGAACTCTAAAAAAAATACTCTAAAAAATATGATTAAATGCCATTTTTGTTACTTGTTTCACAATCTTTAAATATCATCCTTTTTAGTTCTAATGATTTTGATAGCTTTCTAATACCCACAGGACTGAATTATTTTGAATTATTTTGGTTTTGACTTTTGACGATTGGTAGAGTAATGTTTAACTCATTCTGGCAATATTTTGAAAATCACGGTTTTTGAGTTATGTTGCAATTTGAAGCAAGGATGTGATATGTACAATCGTCTTCGCAAAATTTTTAAGAAAAATTAACATATACATACATAAGACATAATTTAACATATTCTTCCAATTTTCTGTATAAAAATGTAAGATTCAAGTATAGTATAACAAAGAAGGAATTTTAACCAATAAAAATCTAAGGTTTAGTAACTAAGAACTAAGAATAAAATTATGCTTGTATTATTTTTAATCGATAATTATCAATACAATATTTCAATAAGATTCAAATTCTTTAAACGGTCAATATTTATTTGCGCTTGTTAAGACATGAGGAAAGAGTTAATTAATATAGATATATTCCTAAAAATAATGCATGTATCACACGGCGTGTTTGATATGGCACATTTTAGGTCGCTCGGCATACACGAGTGCGGTTGAATATGGAAGTAGTAAGCAGAGCATAATTACAATGAGCCGAAATTACTAAATGCGCCCAAAGCGTTTAACGAGGGAACGGTGTTTCAGCATCGGCGAATCCGCGTCGTGTGTTTTTGTCACGTGAAATTAACGCGCGCGCTCGTGGATCCAAATGGTAATACCCGACAACGACAACGACGACAACGACAACGACAACGACGACGTCGTCGGCGACGATGTCGACGGCGGGGTTAAAGGTGGCGGACGCGAGTTACATGCGTATAATAATCATTACGAGCCGCAAATGCTCGGGCCTCCAGATCCGCCGTACATATAGAGCGGCGCACGAAAACGGTTGCGACGACTACGAAAGAGCGAGAGAAAGGCGGAGGGGAAGAGGGTGAAAGGGACGGAGATGAGAGCGCGAGGCAGCATATTCGGTGAGGATTAACGTAACCGCGGAATGTCGGTGCTGTTTACGATCAGCTCGATACATTTCGCGAGCCACGCCGCCGCGGATAATTAATTCGGCGAGCCGAGCGGTGACTTTTTTTTAATTAGCACGCGCCGGCGGAAACGTCGTAAGTAATACCGGAAGTCGGACGACAGGACGGGTTCGGTTATCGCCCGACGCAGACTCTCCGGACGAGGCTCTCATGAATGTCGTCGACGGTGTAATTATGCTATTTTTTTATTAGCATACGATAATTTCCAGAGAAAAGCTGCGTTAAAACTTGGCGGGTCTTCGTCGCTTTATCGTTCTGACGCGTACTGTTTGTTTCCGGATTCGTTGCCCGATGTCGACTTCACTACCGTCGAGTTTCAGGAAATTATTCCCTTATGTTATTTTGCCGACATTTAGGAAATTATATCCCACTGAATGAAAAAAAAAACTAATTCTCTCTCGCTGTGTTATTGCACTGTAGATTGCGTGAAATTTGGCACGTTTGCGACTATCGCACAATTGTCGATTCATTTAATTATTTAATAATACTCTCCGAGTACTCTCCGCTAATTAAATCGCTGGTCGTTAAGTTAAATCTTCCTTTTAGAAAGGTATTTAACGTTCTTTATTTAAGAACACTAGAATTTTTTTAGGAAAAAAAAGTAGAGAAAGTAATTCAAGCACATCAATTTCTAATAAATATTTTAAATTCTATAAAATATGAACGCATGTAAGCCCCACAACAAGGACTCAAGTGATCGCGGAAAGAATCATACGTAGGAAAGTCGATTCTCAAGAAATTGCTTGCCGAAGACCGGAAGAACCTCAACGGCGAACGCAAAGGGAGGTAGGTCAAAGAGGGTAGTTCGCTTCATTGTTTCCGCGGTGTAAAAGGTAGGCTAACAGCGAAGCTAGTGCGAGGGAGGCTGTATCAAGGGTTGAGGTCGACATAACTGAAAGAGTAAAAGAGAAAGAGAGAGAGAGAGCGCGACGGAGGGTCGAAACGGGGTAGGGGCCTCGAGCGATGCCGGGGGTGTTCCGCAAGTGTAAATGCCAAGTGAACAGTTCGAGTGAACAGCCCTTCAGTGCTCGCGGTGGCTCTCGACCTTTATAATCCGGGCATAATTACTGGGCGGGCAGTAACGACGGCGGTGGTGGCGCCCGGCCGCTGCCATACACGAGAGATTAATTGTTATTAATTATTTTCCCGCGGTGGGTAATTGCGTCATCGCAGCGCCACCGCCAGCGAGTATGTGGGCCTCGCCTCGTTCAACAATGAGACGACGACCGGCGTTCTCTTCACAGGCCCGGCCGGAAACAGACGCTCGAAAACTGCAATCCCCCGTGCACCCCCGCAGACAGGCATTCTACCGGAGCGATGGACTCTTTCAAACGCTGTACTTCTTGCCCACAGACGATTCGGCTCGAGTACCATACCGAGTTCTCACTGAGTTCTTTTTGACGCCTATTCTCAGATTTCTATTTGAAGATCATACGAGGGTTCTTCGAGTAGTCCGATCACCAATGCCCGGCATTCAAAGATTTCGAGTACATAAAGTAATCTTCAGATTGGACTAACTATTCTTTTTACCGATTTTTATCGAATACTTTGATAGAATTAACATTTTTTACAATCTAGAATCTAGATGATATATCTATACATATTTGTAAAAAAAAAAAAAAACTATAACAGAGAGACTATAAGGAGAGTGGAGCGGATAGTGTTCCCTGTTCTGATTGGTTCCGCTATTTTAGGCTCATTGTCGCTATTTGTATATATGTATATACTATAGATGTATGTCATTCGCGTATTCATGTGTGTATCTTAGTCATTTACTCTAAATATCTTATTTGTTACCAAAATTATTCTAAAAATGGCAGACTTCCGGTGAATCCACTCCTTACAGTCCCTCTATTACATGCTATATTAAACTTTCGCATTGATCAACATTAAATTGATTATTTTACGATGTACAAAACAAAATTTCATTAAATAAGAATAATCTTTAAATACTGATATGATGCACACAAATGAAAAATATTTCTATGAGAATATTATATCGCAATAGATTAAAAAAAAACTGAATTATCTATAAATAAATAATGCTGTAATTATCCTATTAGTTAAAATCTAAAGCTTTTATGCCGCTTTGGTGGCATCGAAGGTACAAGCGTGGATCTCCATCGAAGGGCACTTTATCCGTCAACTCGAGATGTATCGTTTAAGATACCGCAAGAGATCGTGTCTCTTCCTCTCTCGCGTGACACTAATCGCTTACGGCGTCGTTTCGCTAACGGCGGTCAGCGCAATAGCACTTTCGTTAGCACGACCATTGCTTCTTGGGGAACGGCAAGAACGGGGCCGCGACACTCGAGGCGGAGGGTATCGAATCAGAAGAGATCTCGTTGTTTGCGACTGAAGTGGGTGCAATATTCCGAGCGTGTCCTTTTTCAACGGTTAGTCCTGCCGGGTCGAATCCGGTTCTGTGTATATCGGCTGGACTTGTCCCAGAGGGAACATGTAGGATTTAAGGGTACTCGGGGCATCGTGAGCTACTCCAGGCTTTACGCCACGGCTTAGATACCAAAACGACAAGATTCGCGCATTACTTCCTTTCCTAATTTATGAAAGCAAGCCACAACATTACGACTGTGACATATTTTACATGTCGTATAAAATATTTAGTTATTGCGTGTTCTTCGGTAGACAAACAAATTATTTTTTTCTACGAATAATTATTAGTCTAATAAAATAGAAAAACGTTTACTACTTAGTAAACCGTTACTTCTGATCATAATTATATTTTTTATTAGATCGGACGATAAAATAATACAAGAAAATAATGTAAAAAAGTAAAATTTAAAAATCAGTGTTTTAATCGTTTAACAATTATACTATTATAGAAAGTAAACAAAATATGTTGAATCATATTAATGATTTCGATAGATCTTACGAGTGAAGTATCTCGTGATACGAAAGCAGAACTTGATGATCTAAACCCGAGAGGGACGCGCGCGAGCTTTCAGCTAGGTAGACAAACGCGTGCAAGTCGAGAAACCCCTGCAGTAGCAGCGGCAAGGGATGGAATGTGCTCTCCGACGAAACGTAAAAGAGAAAAGGGGCGGGGGAGAAAGATAACACACGAGACGCGGCGTAAGAAAGAGACAGAATCAGTGTGAGGAGTCTCACACGTGGACGAGAGGAGAGCAAGAGAGAGGGAGGGGGAGCGAGGGAGAGAAGGAGGAGTAGAAACACGGGGTGGAGTTTGGTCGACCGAGGCTGTCCGCAATTAAAATAATTCCCTTTCTGCCTGCAGCCGAGCGGAAAGAACTTACCAGCACCCTCCCGCGGGTACCCCCGGGGTGCTACCCTCCTCCTTCTCCCCCTCGCTCACCCTTTCCTCCAACTCGTGCCGTTGCTCGTTCCTGGACCGTCTTCCTCCTGCACCCCGTGGCTCCTGACGCATCCCTTAGCGCCGCGCTGGTAAGCATAGCTATTTTAATTGTGTCGTCCTCCGGCGGGATGACCGGTCCGCGCGGGACGGCGAGGAATGAACGCGCACCCTCTTGCGGAAACCCGGAGATCGGGCAAAAGGCCGAGTATGTGGCCACATTATTATGCCTCGCTCGCGAGAATTGCGATGGGGGGACGGGGTGATTGCATCAGCGGAATAAGGGACACTAGGTGTAATCTTCCACAGTCGCTGGAGTGCGGAATCCCGGAGAAGATAACGCTCCAGTTCTTGTCGTTGTTCTGGATTTCAGTAGCTCAGTCATGCAAAATATATGTATATATAGATGGCAAAAATAATAATCTTTTTCCTTCTTTTTCTTGCGCATGGAAGAAACAATTTGTTCAAGTGTCTAAAAATTTAAGCTAAATACTGTTCTGAAAATAACTTTGTTAGACCATCAAAATAATTATGAAGGGCATTTAAGCATGATAAGCAATGTTATAAAAAATTTTCCAGTAACTAGCTTGAGTGCTCTACATAATTATCTTGATGGTCTAACAAAATCATTTTCAGATCAGTATTCAGTTAAATTTTTAAACACTTTTTTTTATCAAAACCGTTCTTTTCATGTACATAAAAAAATCTAGCGTATTATAAAAAAGCTACACTGAAAAAAAGACTGGTTATCACTACCAAATATATAGTGAAACAGTATCAATTAAATATTTGGTCAATGTAACCAAAAATAATTTTACTTTCCTAAATATTTATTAATTTATACCAGAAAATACTTACTAAACATTTAGTAAAATAAAATTATTTTTGGTTATATTGACAAAATATTTAATT
>QKQZ01038189.1:0-12359 GCA_003595255.1 Solenopsis fugax
AAAAAATAATCTGCAGTACCGACGTTGAGGAAGTTCTCTTGTTACTTTAGCATCCTCTTAACCCCTTTCATGTCTCGTTTCACCACACTGGTTTGTAAATTATCTGGGGATGGAATTTATTTCAATGCTTATGCTCAAATTACAATTTCTAGAGGATGTTTGACTCATCTCAAAAATGCCAACTTGCACATTTCTTGATAGAATGTTGCAATGGCCAATAGCAAGGTTGAAATTAGTACTAAATTTAGATCTATCTAAGCTCATCGAGAGAATCGCTTCGAAACAAAATGAGTTTGAAAGAATTGTACGTCATACAACAGGAAAAGAATCTAAATTAGCAAGATTGTTAGATGGAATCTCCAGGAAACGATACCAATGGATTCGAAGGGCACCCAAGGAGAATAGGGAGTCATCACGTCGTCAAAATGATGTCAAAAAGTGACTGCAAAATGATCATTAAAAGTCACTTTTTGATCAATCACGATTCATTTTGATGTCATTTTGACATTATTGTGACTCGTTGTTCTACATACCTATATATATAAATTATAAATATATATAAATAATTGTTTTAACTAAGATATTCTACCTCATGTTAAATGCAAGATGAATTGCCAAAGCATATATTTTTTCTATATTTTGTAAGAGTTCAAAATAAATACATATAATATTAAAAATAAAAAATAAAATATAATTTTCACTATTTTTATAAAGTCGAAATTTTCTATCTTCTATATCAGCAGCGATGCACCCTGCACTTATCCAAAGAGTTTTTGGATACTGATTTACCAAATTTACCAATGTTGGCGCTTCTGTCGAATGTAAATGGCGTAAAGTGAGATTAATGTTTTTGCTTAATCAATCTGAGATAATTTATTTAATAACGTACAATACTAATTACAGAAGGTTAATCTATCTTATGATACTGTAAATTTTAAATAAGGTATAATAAATATGACATTTCAACGTCGACAGTCTGATATAAGTGATTTATTATAGCGGTTATAGTCACAGATTAGGTTATGTCATAATATCTCTTGTCGTTTTTTTGTTACAACTCTAATAATATTGAAATTTAATGTATTTGTAATTTTATCAATTTGCTTTTTAACCAACAGAGCTCGATAATGGCGTCTACTTGTACAATTCTGCGACGCGGTATCGCGACTTCCTGTATTTGTAATGGGAAACGGAATTTTCGGAAGTTTTTACTGCACGGTAAACGTGGCAGTCGCAACTTCAAAGAGCAACAGGCAAAGAATCCAGATCCTGAGATACCAATAGATAGTGAGTTTCATCAAATACATGATGTTTTGGAGTAGTCGATTACCTTCATAAGTAAACATGATCTAATTTTAGTATACATATAAAATTTATCCCTTATATATTTCTTTCTCCAGTCCTTGGAGAAAGAGAGAGCTCTTGTCAGAACGTAGTGACTCCTTAACGTATTTTTGTGGTGTATGTTTTTTTTTTAACAATTACATAGATATACAGGACCTACAGTTTAAGCGGTTTCGAACAGCCTAATTTAGAGGGGTCTTCTTGGTAAGATACTCTCAGTGATTTATCATTGCTTTCTGAGAGGTTGCGATTGAATAAAATCAGAAGTTTTTGATCAGTGGGAACCCGGATCTTTGGCAGAAAGAGCAGACATACAACTCTCTGTGCCATAATCGCTACAAAATATATTTTATATATATAAAATATATTTTGTAGCGATCATTTTATATATATAAATATATATATATTTATTTTAAATATATTTTATATATATAAAATATATTTTCTACAATACATATTAGATAAAAATAATAAAATAAAATAGAGCAAGATCATGGGCCAGTCTCACCAACTCTCATCTAAAAAAGAATCAGCCTATTTAAATTTATGAATTGTCAACTGCAAAACTTAAAATCATTCATAGTCTAATTTTTTATTTTTATTAAAAAGTTATTCAATTAATATTTAAAAGCATTATATTTCACATAAATAAATAATACTTTGCACAAAATTAACAAAAAAAAAACAAAATATATAATCAGTTTTAAGTTTTGCAGTTGGCAATTCATTTATTGGCCAATTTTTTACATAAATCAAAGTTGGTGAAACCAGCCCTACGTGTGTTATAGAAAAAGACTAGTGCTAATTCTTTGCAATCAGATAGTTTAACGATATACATGTATAATACAAATCAAGGATGTTATACATGTATTAATAAATCAATATAAATTACAGAAAGAGGCGTAAGGGATATTGGATACCAAGTTGACGACAGATTTATTGTGGTACCAGAGATGATTCCTGAATTAGTTGTTCCTTCACTGGAAGGTTTTACATTGAAACCATACGTGTCGTATAAAGCGGAAGGGATTACGGAACCCGAATTCACCGCGCAAGATTTGTTCGACGTAGTATATTCTCAAAAGATAAAGGAAGACTTTACAAAGGGTCAGTTGGACGAGAACGGGGAGCCGTTGAATCCTAGCGAACACGAAAAGCTTACGCCACAGCAAGCAAAGGATGAAGCTGGAAAAACAGGCTGTGATCTTTTCAACCAGAAAATACCGTTGTAAGTTCTATCTAGATTTTAATTTATAATTAATTAAATATATAAATTCTGTGGATATATACTGTATAAAAATAAAGGAAACTTCTATATGCTCGAAACACATTAATTTGGATCTCAATCTGCATATGTTTTATTTAGAACTCGCATGTATACATATATCGACAATTTTGCAATTTACAAAAAGTAACTACTTACTATCGTATATGACTGTTGAAGTGATAGTATGTGCGTACTTTGCTAAGAGCATGAGAAACGAAATTTGTTACCATTGTATATACGTATAAGCGACCATCTCTCGCAGGTCAGTTTCTCTATTTTTTTTTCTTTGTGACAAATTGTCTGTAATGGCAGTCAGTGCTTGATAGCAAATAATTACTTCCGCAGAACGGATTGTAGTCTTTGTTTTTAAACAGATTTCATATTTCTAAAATGATAGCTTACATATAAAACAAGTAGTATCACATGTAATTGTCACAGAATCTTCCGTCGGAGTCGTACAGCAGAGTTTGCATTTTGATGGGCAGATGAAATCAATTTTATTGCTACCAAACCTCGTACTGAATTTCTATTTTATAAATGCAATTCAAGGTCGAGAGTCCGCAAAAGACAGGCGTATAAGAATTCGCAACAATTCGCCGAAATTGATTTTCAATTCCTGAGATTTCATGGATACCTTGCATTGATGTCCCGTTTGCAGAGTGGATTTCGTTTTGCGATTAGGCTAACTTAACAGTTATGTCTCTCACTTATCAAAAGATTTTTGAGCGAAGTTTGATTGTTTTTCCTGTCGGGTAAAAAATGGCGAAAAATTTGAATAGTAAAGTCGTTGTCAGTTGTGCGCGGCCGGTATTGCTTGCTACTGACTAGATCGCTAGATTCTAATAATATATGTATGTATATATTGTTTCTTTTAAAGTGCTGTATTCATATCAAACGTACAAATGGTTTCGCAATCATTATTGTTTCTCGTCAATGTCTCCTAATTAATTGTAATTATGCAAGAAGCTCGTAAAACAGAGCCGTCAAAATGGAAAATATCCCGTTTAGAAGAAATCATATTTAGAGGATATCGATCGGTGAATGAGTCATGAAAGATACTTGTATAAAAGTAGTGCATGACTGTTAATAGTAGCTATAAATGTTTCTAGAAAGAGATAACATATACAAAAATGCAGTTAACTTATGCTTATGTAGGAAATGATCATAGAGTAAATGATTTATTTAAACATTTTTACAGAATGCAGCACTTCTGACACATTAGCTACTATTTACCGCTAATATTATTGTTTTTCATTATTATTTTCTCTATTCTCTATAATCACCATCGCGAAGAGTGGAAGAGGAAAACATCTCTTTAATTTTGTACAATGGAACGCTCATTAAGAAAACGTAACAAAAATGTCTTTCTCAACCCGCGTCGTATTTCCACTCTTCGATTAAATGGAAAAGCGAAAATGGCATAGTACTTGATGCTCCGCTATCAAAAGAACTTTAATCTTACTTCAGTCGCTGTTATTTCTTTATCGGTGATATTTCATTTTTTTTTCTTTTATGCCTTATTCTATAACATATTTTATAATATTTCGTCAACAACTTGAGCATTCGCATTTCTCTCACTCATTGGCAGTACGGAATATCCTCTGAGGATTTATATCGCGATTTAAATTCGTATAATAATCCGTTATTCGTTTTATACATATGAGTAGTTGCGAAAATGAACGAGTTCTAAGCCTTCTATATGTCTACCTGAATCCGTCAATTAAAAACCTCATTAATAATACGTTAAAAATCCGACAGTTCTCTCTTTCTCTCTCCTACCTTCATGCTCTCAATAGCGGAGTTTACGAAGCAAGTCATATGCCACTTGCTCTTCAACTAAACTCGGTTGGTGTTTCAGCTTGTTAATTATCAGTCTATGATATAATTGGATATTTGACTGGTAGAATCAGTCATTTTAATAAGGCAGGTACACGTGTTACTGTATGATAAAGATTCCTCTGCATAAGAAATTTTTTTTTTTTAATGACGCATATGTGCATGTTCATGCAGATGTACAGTACAATAGCGACGAGTATAACTCTCTGAAATAGTATACTCTCTGAAATAGTAGTGGTGAACGATTTGTATAGAATGTTGCACGCAGTTTTTAGCGCTTCAACCAAATATCCTCGGGTACGGACGTTTTAGACCAATACAAAATTGTTAAATCTTTGGCATTCAGTAACATGTACCATACATCTAATCGGAGATCTTGAGTATGTAAAGATTATATAATTATTATAGATGAGTGAACGTTAAATCCTTCGTATATCTTAGCGTTTCTCTATCAGAATGCAAAATGATATGCAACTATGTTAATAAAAAGTCAACGTGGAAAGACTAGAGAGGGAACACACTCTGCTGAGAGTTGATATAATAATTCAGCTGGCTTTTCATACGCAAGATCTCGAGGCATTTACTAATAACGAACAGGGCAGAAATTTTATTCCATTGGATCCCCTACATTTTCGAAGATGGTTGAATGTGGATTGCTGGTAGCGGGCCATAAGAAACCACCTACACTTCCAGGTGGTAGGTAAGACGCACCTCCACTAAGACCCACCTAATGTTTCATATTCAGTATCAGTTATTTAATATATCCAGCATGAATAATTCATTTCTTTTCATATTTTGTATCTATATGCATATACACTTGGAGAAAAACTGTGCCAAGCAAAATGATATGGAAGCATTGCGGGATATAGACACTTCAATTTTATAATGAAATGTATTATATGTATATTTTATACGAATACGTGTATATTTGTAGAAAAATACGCGTGATTACTTACATGACATGAAAATGTAAAAATATTTATCTTTTATATAAAAATTGAATCAACTTTACTATTATACAATAATATGATTTCTTCATATTAAAGCTTTCCTGTTTGAAGTGCGTATAAGTTTGAGTTACTAATAACATGATAATCTTATATCAAGGATGGTTCATGCAGTTAGGCAAATTAGAATAAAAGATAACTGCCAAATTAAAGAAAAATAATCATTTATTTGCATTTAACATAAATAATTGTGCTAATAAATCGCAGGTACTAAATAACATTATAGGTACTAAATAACATTATGTACATTAGCTCACTATTGCAAATGTGAAAAACATTTGCAATAATGCCGAGACACTCTAAAAAAAAAAATCTTATCCTCTACATTGAGTGAACTATGTACAAGGGTTTTCCAGAGTTTCATTTTCTACAGTGTCGTTTTCTCTACGGTGTCGATTAATTTAATTCTTCCAAATAGAGAGTGTCACAAAATCACAGTCCAATTGTAAAAAGCGCTCCAACGGTCGTACATGTCGTCTCAATCGTTTCGCCCGATCTATCTATTTTTACTTCAGTAACTTTTTTTTATGAATTTACCTGCTGGCTCCATATTAGCGACCTCTCCGCCAACTGGCAATCCGCTGCCAAGCGGGACGGTAGACTCTTCCACCTCTCCTCGTCTCGCTTTCTATCTCTGTCGAAGTCTCTGTCGACGTGTCCCTGAGAGAGAGGCGGCAAGATCTGTGTACGTTGTGCCAGCTTGTAGCTATCTTGCCTCGGTACGTGATCGGCACGTCTGCTGGTGCTGCCGGTGGTGGAAACTGGGATCGGAGTCGGACTACCGCCGCCCCTGTGCCGGTGGTACAAGTTGCGCTTTTGCTGCAGCATACGATGCTGTACTAAAAGCTGCAGTTGCGTGCCCGAGTCGCCGCGTATCTTAAATTGCTGCTGATTATCTGGCGGTGTGGACGGTGGTCTAAGATGGACTAGATCCAGGTGGCCTCGAGCTTTCCCTGAATCTATAAGTGATTAGATTACGTTATCATAAACTGTCGAGTTATGAGCATAACCGAACGAACGAACATAAATGTAACACACCTTGAATACTCCTCTGCTTGGACGGCCTATCGCCGACACCTTGCTGACAGAATAGTAATCTAGGTCCACCATCGGACGCTCTTCGTCCCTGAGAGACTCGGGATATTCGACCAGTGATAGGGGATGGACTCTTTGGTGGCGGTGGCGTGCAAGACGGTAAGCTGCTCGTGAAACAATTCGTCCCTGTATAATCTGGCGGGCAGCCAGAATCGAAGCTTGACTCGAAGAGCTCCGACGATGAGCTACCGCTGCCGCCCGCCATGAACAAAGTCGTACGACTGGGTGGATCAATAGGATCCATAAGCGGGTTATCAAAATGATGCTGATAATCACTTAATCTTCGATTGACTATTTGACTGTCAATTCGTTGACTGATATCGTGATCTAGGCCTAATCTATGCTCCTCGAGTTTGATCTGCGCCTCGCGCAACTCATCTCCGCTCGGGCCTTCTTCTAAATCACCTTCCGCGCTGCAACAACCTTCATCGGTCGAAGAACTCGTCGAACTAAATCTTTTTCCCCCTCTGCTGCCGTCTTCCCTTGCTCTGAAACAAGGAAAAGATGTTTGTCTCGTTAACATTTGAAATATATTTTTGTTCTGCCATCGTGATTTTTGCGATGATCGCAAACAAATGCTCTATGCAGAAATGAATTAAAAAGTATTAATCAAGTATTCTCATCATTTCATCTTTTAGCATTAGTTCGCCGTTGTAGAAAATGCTACAAGAGAGTTACGTCCTAAGTTAACCTTGTGTCCTACTCACATACGAGTTTTATATCGGTATGCTGTTTAATTACTTATTATTAGTGGCGTAAAATGAATATAGATTTGAAGTATAAAATATATTTGTAGGGATAGGTTTAGATGAAATATGATTAATGCGAAAAATATGAGATTATTAATGAAATAAATATCAACAAATTAAAGCTCAAATAATAATGTGCTTTTTACTAAAAATAAACAAACCAAACTAAAATTATGATTAAAAATCAGGGTAAAGAAAAAAATAAGAAAATGAAATGAGGAGTTACCAAAAATAAAGCGCGACAGCAATGTGCTTCCAATCCAACCTGTCCTGACAAAATCCTCAATGCGTCACCCATCAATAAAGTTCAACGTCCCACTAAGCTATCGCTGTAAATAAAAATTGATTACATTAAGGCATCGTTCATGCGACATTTCTCCGACTGGTAGGATTGGAAGTTACTAAAATGAAATCGGTATTCAAATCAAAAGAAAGTAAAGATGCGATGAGTACTTAGTAGTGTATGACTACCTTGATTTAAATTTATCTTCTTTCGTTCTTGCAACCGTGGACCAGCAGGCATTATTAATGGTGCTGCTGACACGATGTTGCTTCAACCTTTCCAGCAATAAGAAATAAATAGCAGCGTGATGATCATAGCTGCTATTTCGTAAAGACTGTTAAAAAATAACACTTGTTTTTACGTGGCAAAAGAAGATATATCGAAATAATATGTATAGTTTGTAAACATTTTTTGTGTTTCTAATTCATTAAACAATGCTGTTTCGTTTATTTCCAGACTGATATAATTCAAGAATGATAGTAATAATACGATTTTTTAAAATAAATGTACATAATATATGTGAGAGAACCGTGTATTAATAGATATTATATATTTTTAATTTCATACAAGATGGTAATGAAGAGAATGTTTTCCTACCTCTCTGGTGCGACTAATGTCTATTCCTAAACTGTGCATGAGCCGAAGTATTTGCTCATTTGGTTCCTGAATGGATGATGATGGTCGTGTTACGATCACTGAACAAATGCTATCTGCCGTCCCCGCCATCCAACGGTGCCTCTTAATTTGTGGAATGGTGTATCGTTTGGAAGGCTCCAGCACTAACATCTTACGTATTAGGCTTTCGCAATCTGCAACGCAAATTTCGGTATGTATACGCGACACAAATATCTAACGTATAAAATCTGATCGTATAATAATTACCAGTGCTCATAAAGTAAGGAATTCTAAATCTGCCGCTTAGCACACGATCTCTTAATGACTGAAGAGTTGATCCATCGAAGGGCAGTGCACCGCACACTAACACGTACAACACAACGCCCAGGCTCTAAAAAAATATTTATTTCGAATGTGCGATCAATTAGTTTTACAGTCTCGATTTTTCATGTCCAGTAAACGAAAATAAATTCAAATAAATTAAAAATTACAATTTATTTTGATTTATTTTAATTCATTTTAATTTATCTGAGTTCGCGCTTTAGGGTCCCGGAGTGTTTTTGGACTCAAATGGATTGATATACGAGTGCGGTATTCATCATTTCCCAGCAAACGCAAAGTTACAGTTGTATACCATAAATGTTAGTTGTAATTTCCCATTCAACAATGTAACTGTTATATAACACTCGTTTTATAACAGTTACATTGTTGAATGGAAAATTACAACATTTATATAACTATAACTTTGCGTTTGCTGGATTTGAATTCGGATGGATTCATTTTCCTATTATATTATTTTTGGATTCAAATAAATTCGAATAATCTGAAGCGCGAATTTGAAACAGTCAAAATGAATTCATTTCTATCCATTTCAAATAATTTTCGTTTGTTGATTCGAGATGAACATCGTTAATCGCGAGACTCACCCATACGTCGATTTCCGGTCCGGCGTAATGCTTCCCACGAAAGACCTCGGGAGCGGCATAGGGTGGGCTACCGCACCACGTGCTCAATCGTTCCCCCGGGGCGAATCTGTTGCTAAAGCCGAAATCGGCGATTTTCACGTTCATCTGGGCGTCGAGGAGTAGGTTCTCGGCTTTCAAATCGCGATGCGCCACACCCGTCACATGACAGTACTCGACCGCGGAGAGTATCTGAGCGAATGTTGCGCGGGCCCTGGGCTCTCCCATTCTTCCGTATCGCGCTATGTAGTCGAATATCTCACCTTTGCTCGCGTATTCGCACACCTGCAACAACGACACGTAATGTCATTCAACTAAAAAGAGAGAGAGAGAGAGAGAGAGAGAGAGAGAGAGAGAGAACGCAAGAATTTCGTTCAACATCACTTGCCATGTAAATCATGTTCTTCGTCTCCATAACTTGATATAATTTGACGATATGCGGGTGCTCCAACTGCTTCATAATCTCGACCTCTCTATAAACTTTCTCTAAATTAGTAGGATCTAATTGGGTCTTGTCGATTATCTTGATAGCCACCTAGAAGAGAATGCGTCAGCGATAATGACAATTTCTTTTATTTTTTTCTTTTCTCGAGATAGCGTCGTCGCTTAAGAAATGTTGGGAAGCGCGCTCGTACCTCTGTTTTCGTGATTCGATGTCTAGCCAGCTTTACAACGGCAAAGTTGCCTTTGCCGATCGTTCCTTCGATGTCGTAAAATCCGACACGGATTTGCTTTTTACCCTGTGTAGATCCAGTCTCCATGTTTGCGTCGATATCGACTAGCACGAGTTTCTTACGAATTAATTCTTCCCTCGGACCCCTTCGCTAATCTGCAACAATCGGAGCGCGCGGCTTTAAGAGAGAACAGCATCATCCGATTTCTAATTTCTAATGTCTAATACACTGTAAAAGAATTCAGTAAATTTACATATAATAGATGTAAAAATTACACGATTAGTCCCGTAAATATAAAAAAATCATGTATTTTTATAGAAATTATGTAATGCCACAAAAAATATGTAAATTTGTTTTTATTGAGTAAATATATCATATTTTATTACGAAAAATTACGTATATAACAGGATATTTAAATATTATATATAATTATTTAAATTTTTGTAACATTACGTAATACAACAATATTCCATATATCGCTGTGAAATATAAGGGTAAAAGAGGGTCGGTCTGCGACTCGCTAAAGCGTAGACTTGGCGCGTGTCGCGACCGCGCCTCTTGATGCGATTAACGTTCACTGTGCATGCATGAAAACTTTGCCCACCTAACATCATTATGTGCGGGCACAGTAAATAGTCATTCTATTGTTTACAACATGTATGATGATATGTAATACAATTGCAAAACGTATTGACCTTATCATTTCTATAATTTTCCATACATGTTGTAAATTTACTTCTGCAATCTGCTTAATTACAAATTACAAAATTAATCTTACCTTTGTATATTACAAATTTACAAATGCGTGGAAATTTACGTTACTATTTAGTAACGTTACACCTATTATAGTGGGTAATTTTGAGAAAATTTTATTACAGTGTAGCTCCGTTCGTTTCAGATTTTGTGTAAAATTACACAGAAAAGAAATTAGTATCAAATCAGCAATCATATTCTCATATACAAGCAAGAGTATAAAATCTTGTAAGAATCTTTGATAATCTTAAATAAAGGCATATGGTATTTAAACCGCGCGGGGATTTACGTCACAAAGTCAGAAAAAATCAAAGGGTTATTCACTCGCGAATAGGGCTTGACTGATTTTCAATTATTGTGATTTCATGCGAGTTCAACGTGATTTTAAAGTGGTTTCGATTTTTTATAAATTTGAAATAATTTCAAATGATTTCAAGTAATTTCATGTTTAACTATATGATTTCAATTTAATTTCTTAAAGATTTGATATTGAAGTGATTTCAATTTCTGATTTCAAATTGATTTCAATAATGGATGCTTGACTGATTCCGTGAGTGAATAACCCCTTGAAAAAAGTAGGAGTGGAGATAATTTGCCTACAACCACTTTGTCATATACCTTTATTTACCTATATTAGTATTGTGTTGTAATTTTAGTTTTTTTACTCTTAATATTAACGTAACTATTGTGAATGCAAGGATTTCTTAGGTTTTTTTTTTCTAAATACAAGAAAAAACAAATATCTCGTATTTCTAATTTGTTTTATAGTAGTAGATCGTATAAATTTTTTTTGTGCAATTCGTTTTCCTTAAATATAGTAAATAGAACTTGATAATTCAAGTTTTCATTAGATACGACGTACACCGTTTACCTTATTATCTAACTTCTTTATATGAAGAAATAAATTTCTTCATGTAAACGAATTATGTCTGTTTAAAATGATTAAATTCTTTCAAAAAGATTTCGTACTCTTGCTTACATATGATTATTAATTCAAGAGGCGCGGTCGCGACTCGCGCCAAGTGAACGCTTTAGCGATACCGTTTACCTTGTTATCCTAACTTCTTTATATGAAGAAATAAATTTCTTCATGTAAGCGAGTTATGTCTGTTTAAAATTATTAAATTCTTTCAAGAAGATTTCGTACTCTTGCTTACATATGATTATTAATTTGATATTAATTTACATTTTCTGTATAGTAACAAGCGTATTTTTTAATTAAAGGTAAAAATTGTGAAACAACAATAACAGGAAAATTACATGAAATACAAATCTATCATATCATCGTTAAGCATCCTAATTTTTATCTTTCGCAGATATACATTTTTTTTTAATAAGCTCGTCACTCGTGTCATCATTCGAGCCACTTTTAACATCCGGTCTTTGACCACGCTGTTTTCCTCGCCATCGTCCGAAACGTCAATTTTCGTACGCGGCCCTTTGTGACTTTTCGCTCTCGTGCACTCTGCACAGCCCTCTTTTTTTTTCATGTGTCCGTGTCCATGCGAGCAATCGTACGCAGGCGCGAGCCTCCTGATGAAAATTCATAAAGTTCCACTTCGAAAAGTCGGCTCTGACAGGATCGGGACTTTCACGGTCCGTAATTGCGTCCGCTGTTCGCGCGCGCGAACTCTTCTTTAACGCAAATATCAATATCCCCTATGCCTCGCTGCCACGAACGATATCTCAAACAATATCGGCGAACGTCTAACTCACGATAATTACTTATCGCTCGCGGTTCGCCGCTGACGCGAGCTCGGCAAGGCCGCGCGAT
>QKQZ01038190.1:0-18929 GCA_003595255.1 Solenopsis fugax
CGAGGAAAGAAAATGCAGAGTTTGCAAAAGAGAAGAAGAGAGCTTGTACCACATAATAAAGGAATGCGAAGCAACAAAGAATGAAATGACGATAGAGGAATTCACAGAAGAAGAAGGAAAGGGGCTACAAGCGATGAAAAAGATAGAGGAAGTGAGAAAGGAAACAAACAGAACGGGGAAAGAAGAAACAGAAAGCAGTAAGAAGAAAGAAATAGGAACTAGAGACTAATTAATCTATGTGATAGAAAAAGTGCCAAAGACAAAACTAGATAATAAGAAATACATGTTAATTTTAATTTTAATTTTGATTGTAATTTAAGATAAAAAAAAAGAGAATGTAACCGGAAGCCATCCTAAGCCACAAGGCAACTGGATTAAATTAAATTAAATAAATAAATATTAAAATCGTGGCTTTCAGAGATGACCTAAATAAAAATATTCGGTTTCTATCTTTAACTATAATATTCTCTTATCGATTATTCAATTAGAAGATAATCAATTTCAGAAATATTTATATTACTGTACTCCATGTGATACTTAAACCGTCCATCAGATGTGACGTGTCATCGATTCCGACGTGGATAATGACCCACTGGCAAGTCTGTACTATGTAAATCATCAGTGTTCAAACACATATGCCGTAAATGTCAAATCCGAGAAATCAAAGACCAATTTGCACCGACAACAGTACTTGTAGTCGTCATTTTATCGCATCCTAGCATTTTATATCAAAGCATATTAATATTGATATACGAATTCGTATCTATTATTACTTAAAGTTTGGCAAAGAATCCGGCACTTGCGTTCTGAAATATAACTTGGGATAATTTGTCGACACTTCGTAAAAGTTACGGATCACAAGGCTAATGGACTGCGTACAACTTTAAAACGACTCTAGAGCGGCAAGTTGATCACGCAAGGATCGACTAAACGCAGCCATAGAAGTAATCACCGATCAATTGCAAACAACTGAAAACAAGAGTTATGGTAGTTTTCACAAAACAGAGGGGGATTATAATTGCAACAATCGAGCGATGAGTACGACGCATAATTGCTGTGTGTACATTAATTGCCTTAATTTCATCGTCAAAAATTGCAATGATTGGACAAATTAGTTGCTTGAATAATGTAAAAAGCGTGGCTTTTTAAGCTACGCTTCGCTAGAACAATCTTGGATATAGAATAATGGCTCTAATGAAGAAACAGAAGCTTTGAAAGTGTATGAAATAAGATGTAAAATAAAAGAAAAACAGTTTATATATTTTTATAAGATATAATAAATAAGATATAAGATATATAAAGATATAAGATAAAAAGAGAAAACAGTTCAATTTTTTTATTTGTATCCACAATATGTGTTATTAAATTGTGACAATCATTTTATAGAAAGTAAAAAATATTTTAACTTCTCAAAGCGTGTGTACACAGTTTTAAACTTCCTCAGCATCAATACATTGCATATAAAACAGATACGTACGACGCGGAGGCTTTCATACTCTGAAAAATTAAATAATACGTAAATCAGATTACCACATGCAGGTGGATTGATAAAACGAAACAGTACAATTGTCGCAAACGACACATGAATGATATAAATTATATTTACTTATTATTTTCACAGTTATTACATAGTGTGATACTGAAATAAGTGTGAGATACCGAAAATTATTTTTATGTAATATGTGTCGACTGTATTATATCCTTAAATTATTATCCTGTTTAAATAATGTTAAATTCTTATATTATATTTACACATTTAACAATAAAAATACAAAAAAATTCTCAAGAATTAAAAATAATAATATTTGAAATAGACTATTAAGAATCAAGTCAATTATTACACAGTTCAACACTTTTTTAAGATTTGAAGAAACAAAGTGTTTTTTGATGAATTTGGTTGCTGAAAACTAATCCAGCGGCTAAAGTTGGCTATCACGTCACAATTTTGAGAAAAATAGCATCAAAGAGATCAAAAACGTCGATTTCTAGGATTTTCAGGACGTTGTAGCACCAACATCAATTTTTTTCTAAATTTCGTTAATGCCATGCGAAAGATCGATTTTTAGCTTTAACATGCTTTGTTTCATTTCAATTTGATTTTTCGTTTTCAAGATACAGCTAAAATAAGAGACACTGATCGCGTGCGTTCGGTATTAATATCATATTCAACATTATTTTCTTGTAATGAGTGCGAATAATAATTTCCGAAGTATTTTTCACTGCTAAATACAAATCCGTTAACTAAATTTAACTCTCACATCACATGGTGCTCATATATGAGTTATTACCAATTGTGATATACTTTCTCGCTCACATATATCTCATTAACAATGAACCGGTTAATTATGATGTAATAATTAAATTGTAATAGACAAATTTAATTAATGAATTTGTGTTTAGCAATGAAAAATAAATTCGGAATTGAATATTCGCACTCATTGTAAGAAAATAATATTGGACATGATATTAATACCGATGCATGCGATCAGTGTCTCTTATTTTAGCTGTATCTCGAAAACGAAAAATCAAAATGAAATGGAACAAAATGCATGTTAAAACTAAAAGTTGATATTTTTGCTTGACATTAACGAAATTTGGAAAAAAAAGTTTGATATTAGTACTACGTCTTGAAAATCCTAGAAATCATTTTTGATGTCTTTGATGCCATTTTTTCAAAATTGTCACGTGATAGCCAACTTTAGCCGCCAGATTCGTTTTTAGTAACTAAAAATCCTTCAGAAAACACTTTGTTTATTCAAATCCTGAAAAAAGATCTATTTTTGTATAACTGTGTTATTAATGCACGATACAATTTTTTCAAAAATGCAAAACTTTATTGAACATAAAATCAATGAAACTAAAAATATGAACGTTTCAATTCACTTTGGAGTCATCCTCAGCGTAACAATATTGCCGAAATACATGTCTACGTTCACTCGTCCACAGTCTATGACAATTGAGTCACTAGTGGATTACCATGTCCGAAGTGGCCACAGATAAGAATAAACTAATCCCAGCGAAGGAGAAATACTCTCTCCGAATAGACTGTAAACGATAATCAAAACTTTGGATTCTAATGATACGTGGTACATTCTAAGTTAGGATATAAATTAGTTATTAATCTCAAGACATTAATTTATATACTAACCTAGAATTCACGTATTATTAGGATTCAAAGCTTCGATTATCGTTCACGTCTATTCGGAGAGAATATTTCTTCTCCGCTGGGATTACTGTATTCTTAGAGGACGTCTACAATATATGAAATAAGCATAAAGGCTGGAGTTGGAGTAAGAAATAAAATGAATTTATTTGCTGATCCCTAGATAAGTATTTTAACAATATTGTTACGTTGAGGATGACTCCAAAGTGAGTCGAAAAGTGTGTATTTTTAGTTTCATTGATTTTATGTTCAATAAAGTTTTGCATTTTTGAAAAAAATTGTATCGTATATTAATACTTGATTCTCAATAGTCTATTTCAAATATTATTATTTGCACATTTAGTGATAGACACGAAAGGCTAAGTTTGATTTTGTTGTATAAGATCAATTGAATAACAAATATGTATAGTAGTATAAAATAATTCTTAGCACTCTTCTCTTAATAAAAACAACATAATATAGACATATGATATATATTGCAATAATAGATATATCTGTTATATTAACTTATAAGTAGCCGTAAAAAATAACATATCCATTATTGAACTCTTACATTTGTGAATCCTTCCAACGATAACTCCATAAATTTCCCTGCAGTAATTGTCAGTCGTTTTTGTGATCTCATTATCACAAATAGCAGAATGCGACAATCCCGAGGCTTGAGATTATACCAAACAGATTCATATACAGCATCGCCGATCGTTTTGCTCTAAAATACAAATGAGAGACAGATACATGTGGAAAAACGAGACATCGTCCTCTACATGTACACAGTGCTTCATTTGCACATGAATGATCACTTCGTATTGATCCAATCTTTTTATCAACAACGCAACTTAATGATCTTTTTAATAGCCTTGAAAAAAGAAAAAGTGACAAATGAATTCGGATACTCACTTTATTACTGAGATATTCACCAGCGAAACAAAAAATAAACGCTTCCAAAGTGATAGCGATGTAAAAAAACATGGTCTTTATTAACATCCTGATGCCTTCATCTGTGCCCATTGACTACAAGTCGAGGAAACGATCAGAAAGAGAGTTCAATGATTGCTATGAGGCAGCGAGCTCAGACGCGCGAGCAACAAGTGGTCATCTCCCACCATTGTGCAACACGCGAGGACCGCAATGGGCCTTGTGTGACGATAAAGATGATCGCGGATATCCGGTCAATATCTTATATAGCTTTTCAACCGCTGAAAAGATGATTTTTAAAGAATTCGAAGTCATGCCAATATCTTTACATAGAAATATGTTACTTGCTCACTGTTTGTAAGTAAGGAGATTGAGGTCTACCCATGTAGAAATCAAAATGACATAAAAATAATTTGTAATTGTTCTAAAAATAATTTTTAATAATCATTTTAAAACCATTTTGACGTCAATGACTTTTTGTTCTTCTTGAATATTATACGATTTGAGCGAACATGAATCTGAGATCACTGCCGAAGATTATGGTTTCGAATACCATAAGGTATTTGAAACAAAAATATATAAAACACGAAATATATATAAATAGTTAATAGTTACGTCTAGAAATGAATTAAATAAATTAAAAGTATATAAGCAAACTTCTCATAATATTCTTAAGAACTTTTCATTATTAAATTTATAAAAATTTTTTTCAAAAAATATCTTAAATCTCTTCAGATTTTAAAAGCTTTATTTTAAAAATTGTTAAATGAAAAATCTTAGAATATTACAGAATTCACATACATATAATATATGGAAAATTCTAGAAAAAATGTAGACTCTTTCAGCACTTTTGAAAAGTATTCTAATTTATGTAAAAAAAATCTGAAAAATTTCAAGATTTTGTCATTTTCTCTCTTTTTTAAGAATCGATGTATAAAATTTATATCCAAAGTGCCTATCAAGTTTACGTACATAAAAAACATTATTTTTAGATATCCATATTTTTACTCGTCGTAACTTTTATAAAGCACAATAATCAGTGCACTAGAAAAATTTCAAGTATGACACTAAAAATGAAATTTTAAACAAAAACGTTTGTAAATCTCGAATACTTACGGTTACTATAAGGAACCCGATGCAGCATATGATTATCGTATTCGAAAAAAATTGCATCAGAGCGATGTGAGAGAAAAGACTTTCGATGCTCTCTGTGAAAGCGATAATCTTATGATGTTTATTGATTAAAGATCTCACAATGGTAATAGGCAAATCGTATTTGTTATCATTGGGATGAATTTCTTCCACTTCCTGTCGCATAAGGTCTATCTGCCCACCAATGTGCAGCATCTGCGTATTGTTAATTATGTAATTAAATAGTGGTTAAATAAAAATATACATAAACTATACTAAACTTATACATTGGATTGTAAAAGCTAAATAAATACAAAATATTAAACTTAAATAAGTTAAATGTTAAATGATGCTCTTATTTCGATTACATTTTACAGAACCATGATTCCCGGTGCATCGAAAACGAAAGCATGCGTCTTAGTAAAAATATTTTATATAACATATTGTGAATAAAAAATTAGTCTTTGAGTCAACAAAATCTCATAATATACCATCTTTCTTTCCGTCCAGTCGCGACGCATCGATCCTGACATTTTATTTAATGTTTAAAGAGAGCCTTACTCCAAATATGCACATAAACAGACAATAGCAATAATAGCAATAAAATTTTTTTTCTTTACTAATAAAAATAAGTAATTCTGTAATACTTTCGTCATTTATGAAAAGTTTTGTTCAAATAAACAATTTTTGAAAGATAGGACTCTATTCTTTTTAATCTTAATTTAATTATGCAGAATGTTGAATTATGCAGGAAACACGTCAAAATGTGCCAGTATAAAGTATAAAATATCTCGTAAACTATTAATTTTTCGATTGCTTTACCTTAATACTTTTATATGCGGAATAATTAGGAGAATTTTATTATGTAAAAAAAATCATATAATTCCGTTTAAAAAAGTAGCGATACCATTCACATAACCTTAAAAAAATTGATTTTTTTGGAAAATTAATTCTACCAATATTTGTGCCCCTTCAGACCGTACATACAACTTTTATCTGAAACATTTTTCCGTATCTTTCATATTTTCCGAGATATTCGGCCCATTTCGTTTGTTCACCCTGTATATCGTATATCCCTGAATTAATTTTTATATTTAAGAATCAAAAATTTTACTGTCAAAATACATCTTATTTATTTTTGTCTTTAAATTCAATTTTAAAGAATTCGCTCCTTTAAGGAATTATTTCATTAAAATGGAAATCTCATAATTCCTTTAAAATGGAAAACTATAATGCTACGCCTTGTTTATTTTATTTTTTATTTTTTATTTTTTTAATTACGAAAAGTATAATATTGTGAAAAATAATCACTCGCGAAAGTCGTGAGCAATACGGGCTATCAAATGAACGCGGTGCGTCTATTTGATAGCCTGTATTGCTCACGACTCTCGCGAGTGATTACTTTTCACAATATTTTTAAATCATTACAGAAGTAATTTGCAAAAAAAATTTTTTTTAATGTTTTTATAACATTGCACTGCAATATGCAACGTAGCAATGTTGCTGCAAACTTCTGCTCTGCATGGGATGTTACTAGATGGGATCACGATGTATATTTGACAATTTGTCTTACAAGTACCCATAATACCATGTATGTAATATTTCTGTATGGCTAATTGAACATGATTTCTGTGAGTAGAACTAATAGAAACAACAGGATAGAAGATGCTCGTTTATTGGTTCTCTGGAAAAAAGTGGGAAAGATTGTATTATTATTTACTGTGCAGGCGCAGCAATAAAATATAAATACGTTATAAACTTACTTATACAAATAAACATCATTTTTTGCACGAATGACATAAGAACATCGCACTATTTCTCTCTGATTGAATAACTTAAATTGTGCAAATTGCTTGACATATATTTTACAATATAAAACGAGTTTTTTAATACATTAATTGATCAATCGCATTATGCACAAATAACTTTAAGAACTTTTTTGCGCATAATATAATCGATTAATCGATGAATTATAAAATTCGCCTTATGGTCTCAAGTGACTATTGGCAATTGCACAAATATCACGCTTGTGCGATATAACAATATCTGCTATATAAAAACAGCATCAGCATGCTGCACCATAATGCTTCTGACTGACAAGGAAAAATAAATCTGAAACTGTGTACAAATAGAGGAACTTATCCATAACACAAAAATATTTTTTGCTCGTGTCCAATTTCAGTTTTAGGGGGTAAAACACCCTTTTGAAAAAAAATCGGTTTTTTTCTTTTCAAGCGAATATCGTCGAAACTATAAGAGATAGAAAAAAATGTTTTGAATAAAAGTTGAATGGCTCGAAGAGTACTTTATAACAATAATTTAAAAAAAATTTTTTTAATTATTAAT
Organism: Solenopsis fugax; assembly: GCA_003595255.1. Taxonomy (NCBI): domain Eukaryota; kingdom Metazoa; phylum Arthropoda; class Insecta; order Hymenoptera; family Formicidae; genus Solenopsis; species Solenopsis fugax. The sequence continues at coordinate 7,556 of QKQZ01038190.1, forward strand.
TATTATTAATTAAAAAAAAATTTTTTTAATTATTTATTATTAATTACAAAAAAAATTTTTTTTAAATTATTGTTATAAAGTACTCTTCGAGTCATTTAATTTTGATTCAAAACATTTTTTTCTATCTCTTATAGTTTCGACGATATACGCTTGGAAAGAAAAAAACCGATTTTTTTTTCAAAAGGGTGTTTTACCTCTTGAAACTGAAATTGGACACGAACAAAAAATATTTTTGTGTTATGGATAAACTCCTCTATTTGTACACAAAGTTTCAGATTTTTTTTAATTTCCGGGTTGCCTAATGTTCTTTGTGAGCAAGAAACTCAATATAGAAGCTCAATATAACACTAACCATACAGAAATATTACATGTATAATACATGCATGCGTGTTAACGGCCTAAAAAGCAATCGCAAGGAAACAGATGGTCATGCTGACTATTTTAAATTTCTTTTAGGTACTAATATCTTCGAAATATAATAAAAGAAAATGCCAGCCGCCTCGCGGTAAAATGTCAGAACGAGGCGAAACGTAATCGCAGGGTCTTGTTCATTTCGCAAGGGAAGAACACGAAGTAGCGGAAGCGGGACCACCCCACCCAAGCACGGAACCCAATGTGAAGGAGCCGACGTTACGTTCGCATGCGCGTGGATCGTAGATCGAAAGAGCGGACGAATCGCAGAGACGCGAGCCTGGTAGACTCGTGTAAAAGAGGGGATAAGTTGAATTGAAACCTGCGGGCATCGATCGCTCCTCGGGATCTACAATTTGTCGGCCTTGGAACGCATGACACGTATGTTATCATTCGCGCTTGTGTTTTGCGTCGGGTATACATCGCGATTTAAATAACGAATACAATATTGTGTGTCGATTTTTTTTGCGAACTTTTGAATAGTTAAAATTCCTCGAGGAAATACTGTTTAATTTGATTGATATTTTCGTTATCTTTTGAAATAATTGAAACATTAATTTATTTAACTATTGGTAATTTATATATATTTAATGTAATCTTTTTCTTAATCTTTTCACTGTTTTCCTGAAATACTTATTATTCTTTCCAAGGAGCAAAAAAATAAGAACAATTTTCAAAGCATAGTTTACTTGAAAATCATATATCACACATATACATATATAAATAATATCTAAACACATGCACAATATTTATTTATATTCATTATCATGACTTTTGCTTATAAAATTTGCTTATCCTTTTATAGAGATTTATACTTGTCTGGTAAAAAAAATCTACTTATAAATCAAATATATATATGTTATTATATATGAAATATATGTGTGTATATATTTTTTCTTTTTTTTGCATAATTTTTGTATCCATATATTTATAAATAAAAAATATTAAGAATAATAATTAAAAAATAATTAGAAAAATAACTTTTATATTGCTTTTTTTATAAAAAAAGAAAAAATTATTATTATACAATACTATATACATACATACATATATACAAAATATATTAAAGAAACGGATATAGCAATACCAGTCGAAAATAGTTCTTAGTGCTCAATAATTTTTAGATGAATTTATAAATATTTATAAGATTCTCCCAAATTGCGCACCGCACGTCTGCCGAATTTAAAACACAGCTTTTTAAAAATAATCCCGAATGTAATATCACGAAATTAAATTGATTTTTTTATACTTACACGCATCTCCATGAATTTTTTTTATGAATCTCGGTTATTGTGAAAAATATTACCTCAACCAGGATTTAAACCTGGATTTCTCATCTATTCGGGAAAGGTGTCTTACAAGGGTCGGAAGTGTCCCCCTCCGATTTTCACGACCCTTTAATATGTTGTAGTACAGATAAAAATAAGGGACACGTATTTTTTTAATACGTGCCCAATCTCACTTTTAGGGGGTGAAACACCCCTTTGAAGAAAATCGGTTTTCTTCTTTCGAAGCGAATATCATCGAAACTATAAGAGATAGAAAAAAGTGTTCTGAAGAAAAGTTGAATGGCTCGAAGAGTACTTTATAACAATAATAACTTTATAAAAATGAGATTGGGCACGTATAAAAAAATACATATTCCTTATTTTTATTTGTACTACAACATATTAAAGGGTCGTCAAAATCGGAGGAGGATACTTTTGACCCTTTTCTGGTTAGTCAGTTCAATCACCAAGACACTTTGTAATATTTATCGCAATATCCGAGATTCATAAAGAAATTCATAGAAATGCGTGTAAGTATTAAAAAAATTAAATTGATTAGCAATTTAATTTCGTGATATTACATTCGGGATTCTTCTTAAAAAGCTGTGTCCGGCGCGTAGTTTGGGAGAATTTTGTAAGTGTTTATAAATTCAACTAGAAAATTATTGAAAACTGCTTTCAGCCGGTATTGCCATATCCGTTATTTTAATTTGTTGTTACACTTCCTGGTCATATTAGGATTGTCTGTATTGTACAAAAATATATGTATATATTGCATATATATGTATGAAATAAAGCAATATAAAAGTTATCTTGCATCTATAATTATTTTTTATTTTAATTTTTATTATTATTTAGTATATGTACAAAATTATACAAGAGAAAAAAAACACATAAAGATATTTTATACATATATAATTATATTTATATTTCATTACATATGTATATGTACATATGTACATAGACTTCTTTTACTGGATGACAACGCGTCTTTATTTTACAGTAAAGATAAAAGAAATAACTTTATTATTATTTATTTTACTTTATTTAATTAATTATTTTTAATAATAATACTCTTGCACCATAAAATTATAGAAATAATATTGCTATGCATTAAAACGCAACAAGGAAAATTGTACTCAATGTAATATTCGCAACTCACCAATGTAACCATTAATCCATCAAGCATACCTATGGCGGAGGCGACCGCCATTAGGTGAACGAATTGCACGCACGTCACGATCTCGTAGGTTGGCGATTCACAGAAATCGAAGGGCAACTCCATCTTTATCAGTAACTCTCGGCAACTGTCGTTGGACTGCTTGCGTAAATTGATGGACGCGGTACTGTAAAGCATCACCGCTGTCGAGTAAACACCGATAGTTAATTTCGAGCAGCGATGCGCGAGGACCGCCTTGTCGATCATGGCATACATGCCGGAATATTCGCGCCAGTCGTTGGACATCGCTGTCAGGATATCGTTGAATATTCTGCAATATAATACTTCACAACGCGTTGCAACACCGATTTGTATTCACGACGTATCGCGGAAAATATGCTTTTACCAGAGAAAAAAAAACACAAAGTCAATTGCCGAGTTAGTTTTCTCTTTCCTCTTGATCAAAAACAGAAGTTTTGGATTGTCAAACACCAAATTTCGAATTGCCGCGCTGTATTATTAATGAAATAAAAAAAGACATAATACTTATTTTTATAGCATTATGTTTATAGCACAAAATATTTCTTTTAGGCAATCCTAAATTAGGTGTTAAATTGTAAAATTCTTTGGGACAATCTCTGACTTGGCAATCAACATACTCATACAGCACAGAATATTCCAGCAATGTTGCAATAATATTTTCAACGTTTCAGCAATATTGCAATGTTCTATGCTGTATGGGCATATTTCACATTTAATTATTATTCTCAATTATTGAAAATATGACGTTTCCTAAAATTATTACAATGTTGTAGGAGGCACGTACCGATTATTGACCCACAGAACAATCAACTTGATGAAGAGGAGATTATACGGCAAAGTGGTGCTTAAACCATCTATCAGATTCGGTAACTGCTCGATACTCAAGTGCATCAGAAGGTAATGATACTGGAAGATCAGTCCTATTCCCATCACCAGTGTCCAAAGCAGTCTAAAGAGAATCGAGGAATTCGGCCATATCCCAGTAAGACAGAGGCCGATTTCGACTGGTCGACTGATAGTACTGATCGGTATCATTGCGCATAAAATTCCACGTTTTTCGCTTACTTCATTGACACAACCAAATGAAACGAATATGTAAGTCTCTTACGATAAGGCTTCCGTATGATAGCTATACGTATTCGCTGCATGAAGGATAAGCTCAAGATATTAACGTGAAGATTGGACATGGCCCCACCTTCATGGCCGCCGACCAATCGAGAACGTTAGACGTGTATTTTCGTCATATACTTAAGAATGCAGAAAAAAGTTACGACGATCGAACGATGATTGTAGGTCTCGACGGGCGAAGAATCGACGAGAATACTATTTGGTAGTTTCCGGCTCAGGAAAACCGCCTCTTGCCGTCATTGAGGGTGATTTACTTTAAAAATGCAAGAAAATGGGGAAAAATTGTAGTGCGCCAGTGCAAAAGCAAAAGTCGCCAGAATGACCATCGTCAAGAGAAGTTTCTGAACAAAGTAACGATCATAAGTTCCGGACACCGAATTTTCACAAATGGCCAAGATGTATAAGGAAATGAAACAGGCGAAAGATAAATTAACTTCGTGTATAATTTTTGTTCGAATGTGGACGATTTAAAGTGATCTCACTCTCTTTCTCTCTCCAAAATTGTCAATAATATTTTAATATACAAGTTGATGTACAATGTACATTGATAAAGATGTCTATGGGTGCTTTCCAATTACTTAACACATTTTGACACATATGTACACAAGAATGCACAAAGTGTTACGTTATACATACACGACTCAATTGGAACGAAGTGTGTAGTACGCTGTACAGAATTTCGGGTAGAGATCGAATTATTTTTTCAATATCATGCCGATGCCTTAGCATTCTTTAATTCCTAGTCATAATAGAAACTGCATTTTCATCGTTTCAACCTCATTTATAACTACCGCAGTTAGTAACTATATATTAATTGTTACTAGAAAATATAAGCTTGTACAGCCGACTAGTAGCCCTCAGGCTGATTACAAATGCATAGTGTTGTGTTATAACAATTGGAACTAACCCAAGCAGAACAACGAGTCACAATAACGTCAAAATAACATTAAAGTGAATCGTGATTGATCGAAAAATGATTTTTAACAATCATTTTGCAGTCACGTTAACGTCATTTTAATAAAACTTTGTACAGCGCAAATGGTAAACACGCAAGGTAAATGCTGCTTTATATATTTTTAAGTTACAAAGGACATCTAGTGTGTATGTCTTATTACGCGTTCTTGAAGATTATGAAGAAATAAGCAAGAAACATATATGAAAACGACAAGTGAGCAACATATAAGAAAATTAAATATTCATGTAATGCTTCATGACTTGAAATGATATAATATGTATGTATAATATGCAGATATGTGTATATGTTTGTATAGACTTCGCATTTGATATCTATTTGTTGATCAAGACATCGCAAGTAGCACCGATACAAAAGAAGCAGAAGCTTTCAAAATCTGAAATGTAGTATCGTTTTATATTAGAAAGAACGTTTCGTATCTAAAAAAACTTTATTTTTAATATCTTACACTCGCAAAAACTTCCAAAGACAGATCGTTAAATTTCCCAATCGTTAAAGTCAATCGTTTCTGTGATCTCAATATTAAAATCAATAAAATTCGACTTTCACAAGGTTTTACGTCGTACCAAAATGTCTCGTAAGCTGCATTTGCGACTGATTTACTCTGTAAAAATAAAAAGAGAAGAAAATTAGCAATAAGATGTTGTTCACAAAGAAAAAATATTTAAGCAACAAATTAGAGATTAGATTGTCAGAAGAATCTGTGTTTTCTCAAGATTATATAATATTACTCAGAAAGATACGTATAATAAAATAATTATCTGAAAAGTAAAAATCAATCTTTATAGATAAATAATTAGTATTTATAGCAAAGTTTTAATTTAAACCTTATTACTAAGATATTCCCCAGCAAAACAAAAAATAAACGCTTCCATAGTGATAGCAATATAAAAGAACAAGGATTTCAATAACATGATGTATCCTTTCTTAGCATCGATCGTCTGAAACATTGAAAGAAGATTATATACCACATGTACATTTTTAATTTTTTGCCTGTTATATGCTAAATAAAAGATAAAAGTTATATAATTTTATATATCGCTTATTTGGCGCGAAATATTTATATTATATAAAAGAGACTCACTATCACGATCACAAATGCTATGCAGCATATGACGAGTGTGTTCGTAAGAAACTGCATTAGTGCAATGTAAGAAAAAAGGCTCTCGACATTGTCTGAGAACGCAATGACATTTTGATGCCTGCGGATAACTGCAATCTTTGCATCCTTGTACGATTTAGATTCGCAATCTTTTGAGAAGAGTTCAAGCAATCCTCGGCACACAATATCTATCTGTCCGCTTATATGAATTATCTAAAAATCCAAAATTCCATGTTATACACATGGACAGAATTTTTGCAGATACAATTATTCTTGAACTATTTTAACGATAATGATCCAATCAACACAATCAGTATAAATTCTCAATATCCAGACTTCTTAACAGATTAATTCAGATTTCCAACATCGATCTTCAAACAAGTTTGACAGCAAAATAAAATTAGGTTCGTTTAATATTTATACATTATTAAATGATATTTAATATGAAGCGTCCAAAGCAAATCAACCAATAAACACATATGTAACGTACTACTATGTAAAACGTGTATATGTAAATATACATGTTTATATAACTGTTACATAACATAGATGTAAAACGTGTATATTTACACGTTTTGCATTTATGTTACAATATATAACAATTATATTCGATGTTTCCTAGGCGAAAACTTACCAATGTTATGATCAACGCATCCAGCATCCCAATTACCGAGGCGTTGCTCAGCAACTGTACAAATTGAACAAACATCACGATTTCGTAAACAGGAGAGAATTCGTAAACGAAAGGGAAATCCATCTTAAGGAAAAGTTGAGTCTCCTCTTCGTCAGATTCTTTACCGATAGTATTATATTCCATTATAACGGAGACATAGACCACAACGGCCATTGCGTATATCCCGATAATCAGTATCGAGCAACGATGAGAAAGATTTGCTTTACTCGTCATAGTGCGCACGTTGAAGACAGTGGTACCGCAGTCGCGCCAATCTTGTGACATCAATGTTAAAATGTCATTAAACAATCTGAAAAGATTATTACCATCGAATCTAATGAAATCAATTCGCTATGCGAACTAATGCTGACATAAAATTAATACTGATAACAAAGTAAAGAATTAGATTACAAAATGAAAGAAAATTGTAATTAAGAAAATTTCCTAGGGACATGAAGATTAGATAAGTAGTTTCTCGCCAAATTTTTCTTCGTCAGTCTTCTCTCTTAAAAAAAAAACTTAATTATTTGGCGATATTTTGGCAAAAGTTCAGCTTGTGTCTAAATAAATAACTGAATTTCTTACCTTTGATTCTGCCAGAGAATAATCAGCTTCAAACAGAGCAAACTGTAAGGCAGCGTGGTGCTAATGCTGTCCACCAGATCGAGGAAATTAGCAGTTTGAATGCAGGCGGCTATGTATCTGAACTGGAATGTTTGAGCGAGGCCTAAGGAGATCGTCCAAAAAGTCCGATGTAATATGTTGTAAGATCCCGGCCAAATCCCTATAGCGCGCAGCCCGAATTCAACCGGGGAGCTCACGGTGGTCGTTAAATCCATTTTACGTTAACTTCTGATTAGCAAAGCGACCCCGCATTCAGCGCGTTTGACAGTAAGCCCCTCTCTTAATGCTGCGCTTAATAACAGTCGTCGAAAAGTTAACACATTGTTATTACTATAGTTTAATACGACACAGAAATCTCACCACTCAACAGCACACAATGTCAAGTAATCCTCAAGAATTCTAGAGGGTTCATCGCCCAAGCACGAACCCGGTGATCGTCGATCGGTCGAAATTATTCATCGCGCATGCATGCAGTATATTATAAGAGAAGAAAACTGTATGACTATGTTTTCAAGTTTGTCGAAGGAAAAAAATATATCATAGGTAACAAGTTTTGTGCTTCTTGAATGTTTCCAGATATACGATTGCAATGTTATTTGCTTTAAAAATGCAAAAGACGCATTTCGGGTAAACTCGTGCATCATGGTGCACTACGGAGTTATAATCAAAAGTAAGATAAAGAACTTTGCAAGAAAGGGAGCCGGATATCTTCCACTCAATCGATGAGCGGAGCATGACGCAGTGTTATGTGCACAACGATCAGTGTCAAGAGTGAAGGCTTTACCTAGTGCTGTGTGTGCCGTGTTCTTGACAATTTATTACTTTATAATAGATTAAGTTTATTTATTTGTCAAGGACAGTGCTAATATAGTTTCTTGCAATGTATTTTATGTTATCAAACAAAAAATTTTATTAGTTATAAATTGGTTTCCTTTTTTTTATCTTTTTTTTCTTTTTTTCGACAGACTTACCTCTATTCTAAAAACAAAATAAGTAACGAGAAATTAATAAAACCGGTTGCATAAATAAATACTTTTGCATTATATTTAAATATTTGTTTATATAATTCTTTCTACATTAGTTAAGATAGTTTCGATTGGAGAGGTTGCACCGCAATGATTGAATTTTTAGACAAAAATCCATATGTACAAAATCCATATTGTACAAAATTTTTACAATTTTATTTTTTAATACATAGCGTGTAACACCGATGCATAAGATGCAGACGCCTTTAAAATCTACAAGAAGAAAACGTTAAGTTAATTTCGTTTTATAATAATTAATTTATATACTTTTATAATAACGGAAAGAAAGTCGGCATAAAATAAATATAACAAGAATTTGATTATTTATTAAAAATCTTCTTGGCTAATAAAACTTTCTAAATATGATGCTTAATTAACAATATTTAAGTAAAGGAGAAAGTGGTATTATGGTCACCCATTTACATTTTATGCAATAATTTTGTTAAAAAGGAAAGACAGCGATCGTAAGTTACGTGTGAAGTGATGAGATACATAATATATTTTATATAATTCACGATAAATTCTAAGTGCAACTGCTAAAATTATTTAGTTACAATCTATTTAGATATTATAGGATAGTTATTGATCATTAGTATTCACTGAGTTTTTATAAAAACTGAATTTCAGTTTTTCAGGTAGCAGCGACTTTTACAGGTGTATACTCTCTACGTAATTTTGAGAAATATATTAGATATTAATTTTTTAATTGTTGTCTAGCTTAAAGGCCTTGAATGTGGCTTTCAAGTAATGTAAGTGAATTTATTGTGTGCGGTAATGTGCATATGAATTTGGCATATAAAGTTATATCATATAGTGAGAGGGGTCGTGAGATGATAGTGAGCCATTTACAATACGAGCGTAAGACCGCTCTTGCGACTGTATAACCTCACAGTGAACGTTGCATAGTGCCTACTAGCAAAAAAATTGTTTTAAAAAGTTATTTTTAAAGCCACAGAAATTATTTTTAAAAATCTTTTTTTAAATAAAAAATATTTTATGAAATGTTCATAAAACCTTGTTTTATGGCGCTAATTAGTGTGTAAGATCTACAAAGGATTAGTGATTTCTTGTAATTAAAAGTGTCTTTTATGACATTAATTATTAATATTCTACGATCTCCTTGCTATCTCACAAACATATCTTTTCTTCCTCTTCAGTAAATTGTAAATTACGTTCATTCTATATATTCAACTTGAACTATAAACTTATAGAGTGATTGAATCTTATAAAACTTTATGGCTAACAAACTGATGTTGATAAGAATTGTGGTGCGTTAATATTTTCTGTTATTTAAAAAAAACAAAATGATATTTCGACAAAATGATTATACCTCCTTCCTTCCTCTAATCATTATTTTATATTGAAACTCAACAATGTTTAACATTGAACAATAAGGATAAAATGATATCTCTAATGTTTCTGAACGCAGCGCTGTAGAGACAATTGATTTATTGAAGAATCGATTTATTTCGATATGAAAATCTCGATATAGTCAACAAACTTAAATAATCGTATTAACAAAATGCTATTGTTTAACTTAAAATATGTACAGCCAAATAAAAACTTAAACAACAAAAGAAACACTCGAGTGTACATATATTCGTGATAATACACTCAAGTTTAAAAAAAAATGAAGTATATATAATTAAATGTTAAAATGTATCTTGAAAAAGTTTCGAAATGCTTCAAAATAAAAATGCCTTATAATAAATATCGGCTATTGGCATATTAGCGCCACTACATAACGTCAGACTCTCTGCTAAATAAATGATTCCATAAGTAATTAGTAGAATTCGTCATTTAATTATGGAGATAATATAAGTGGCTAATACCTACACAGGCCATAATACTACCTTTTCCTCTATCATATTATAATTGTCTTCTATCATTAAAGGATCAGTATTTCCAAAATTCTTACACTTGTAAAACTCTCCAAAGATAAATCTATGAATTTTCCAGCTGTCATTGTTAATTCTTTCTGCGATCTCATTATCAATAAAAACAAGATTTTACTCTCCATAGGCTTTAATTTGTACCAAAGTGAATTATATGCCATGCGATATATACATTTGCTCTAAGACAGAAAAATAAAATATTAACAATAGATAAAAAGTTTACACAATATATTTATGCGATAATTCAGTTAATGACTTGAGTTTTTTTTTTCATTTTTTAACAGGACTCAACTGTAATTATCAGTGTGATCCCAAAATTTGATCTTTCTTTTCCCTTAAGCTTACCTTGGAATTGAGATATTCGCCACTGAAGCAAAGTATAAACGCTTCTAAGTTCACGACGATGTAATAAGGTATAATCTTCATCATTACAATATTCGCCTCAGGAGAATCGAGCGACTACGAGATCAGAGACGAGATCCTTCGAACAAAAATTGCAAAATTCTGTTTGGGATGAAAGTATTGGATTACTCACGATTACAATTACGAATCCTAGGAAACAAATAACAAACATGTTTGAGAGAAATTGCATCAGCGCCATGTAACAGAATAGATCCTCGATATTGTCCGCGAAGGCAATAATCCTTTGATGTCTATTCACGATAGACCTCAATGCAACCATACGCGAGTCGTATTTATCCTTGGCTACAGGAATTTCCAGTAATTCATGACACATTATGTCGATCTGACCGGCAATGTGGAGTATCTAAAAGTGATGATCCAGGATTGTCCCAAAAGCTACAACCTATCAACGATCTAAGGCACGTTAGGGTTCTGTTAACTCAAACGCCTGGCATTCAAATTCCTCCGTTGATACAGAATTCATTTTCGTAGTGATGTAAAACGTCATTAAAATACCCGGTAAAAAATTTTTCATATATAATTATATAGAGTTATATATAATTCTACATAGTTATACATAATTATATATCAAATATGTCCATATATATTAAAATATATATCATTATATATAATTATACATAGTTATATATGATTATATATAACTGTATATAA